>WJFA01001896.1:0-18374 GCA_009870155.1 Pseudobourletiella spinata
GTTGGTCCTTTGGGCTGGGGTAGAGTACAGGGAGGGTAAGCAACCGGATACTGTAACCGGTGTACAGTGCGGTTTCGCGGACAAGACATACCAGATACTGTAGCCGGGGTGGTACGTAGCGTCGGATACAGGGTATACTGGATATGCTAACCGGCACAGCAACGGATTGGCCACATGCTGGATCCCAGTAAATGCTCTCAGTTTCCGTAAATACTCGAAGGTGGTAGACATTATGGGGTGCCTGGCTTACGTCCGTGGCACGAAACGACGGATTACAGTGAGGTTGCTAGCCCTTCGGGCCGCGGCTGCGCCGCGCGCAACCTCACTGTTCTCCGGCTTTTCGTTTTGCCACTCCGGGATCTAGGTGGGGATTGGGGAACACCTAACCCGCCCTCCGTGGCACGAAACGACGGATAACAGTGAGGTTGCGGGCCCTTCGGGCCGCGGCTTCGCCGCTCGCACTCTCACTGTTACCGTCGTTTCATAGTGCCACTCCGGGCACGACCCTAGGTCTGAGTGTGTAGAGAAAATCAAAAGAGAGGAGATCAAAAAACAGGAATGAGCAGGAATGACAAGGATGGTTCGATGGCAGAAAGCCTGTTGTTCGTAATTGTAATTGAAGCCACACTTCTCACGGACGGTTGCAGCTAAAGTTGTAGCTCCATCCGCACTGGATTCGCTGCAGGCCACCCCCTAGTTATTGAGTTAGAACCCTACATTGCCGCCGACCTGTGGCCTGCAACTTGCAGAGGTTAGCGGACACCAGTTACAATATCCGGGATATCCCGTGTAGTTGTTTACGCTTCAAACCGGCTACTGTTCTGCAATCAGCAACCACGAACTCCGATTGTTGTATCCGGGATATCCCCGTGTAACAGTGTAGCAAACACCGGATATTTTCCTTCGCTGGTCAACCCCCAACCCCGGTTATTGTATCCGGGATATCCCGTACACGTGTGCATGCTTCATCCCGGTTATAATCCTTAATTTAAACATACACCCCGGATACTAAAGAACAGCCCAGTTGAGAATTGAATTCTCTATCTTATAACAAAACTGACTCGAATCGCCCAACGCGTTTGGAATTTATGTGAATTTTGCCGCAGGCCCTTAAATTATTTCGCATTTCCCGCCGAATTGGACCGACTTTTGAAACACAACGCATAATTTTACTATTCGGCGGGAAGATCATATAATGCGCGGAATTCGAAAATGCAGATTTTTGGTGCAGAAACCCTTCCGCATTGCTTTGAAATAACCGAACTGTTTTAATGAGAAACTTGTTGATGACAATGGATTCATCATAGCTGCATCAGATTCACTCCTCCACTAAATGTGGCTAAATTAAAAGCGAATAAAACCGTAAGATTTGTACATATGTTTTGCTTCAAAGCTCTAACATTTCTATAATGAAAAAAGAGGCGGGGGTAATTTACGTGTCCTTGTTTTCGCCTTTCAGAATCTGGTAGCTTTAGGGAAGGGTCATATGTCCTAAGAAGCCCGAGTCGATCTGCCATGGGCACCTTACTGAGCCTCATATTCCAATTTAATATTAACTCTGAACTGAAATCCCATTCTTTCCTCACAATTGAGTATGTATGTCTCACGAGAAACACCCACGGGTTGTTTACGGGATATTATAACCACCGTTTTCAGCACTGTGTGAAACAGGAAAGCACAAAAGTTTCTTGCGCATGGCTGGGTTTAGTCCCGACAAAAATAAATTAAAAACGGTTTTCAATCAATTCGTTTGTTGTTTCACGGGCCTTACCCACAGCAACGTACAGAGAATTGCGGTTTATTATACTTATGTACAGAGAGTTTAAAAACGGTTTTCGCGAAATCCAAAATGAAAATTTTCTTATGAGACTTAGCATGGGAAGTTTTTGTCTCTCAATGGTCCCCCTTGCACCATTTCAAGAAAATCATGATATGTGCTGTTGAGTCGAGCAAAATAAACACTTATGTGGTTGGTAAATAGTTAAAACTTCACAATTAATGCATAATTACTTTACACGAGTTCTAGGCAATTTTTGGTGATTTTCGTAGAAGTAGTTTTTTGCTTGACTCGATGGCAAATATGGTTTTCTTTAAATGTTGCAAAGGGGGACCATTGAATGACAAAAAATTCCTAAGTCCCATACGAAAATTTCCATTTTGAATTTCGCGGAAAATTATCTGTTATTTTTTTATTTTCAGCACTAAACCGTGCTATCCGCAAGAAACTTGGTGTTTTCCTATGCTTCAGAAAGTGCTGAAAACAACGGTATGGTATACATGCCGTTCTAATTTCCGGTAAACGGGCCCACGCACGTGGGTGTTTCTTGTCAGTCAGATGATGCAGAATATGAATTTTTTGCGAATTATTGTTGGAAACATGCGTAAAAGATTTTTTACCTGATTCACTGACTTTGTATGCTAATTAAACATGATGATGGAGATATTATAATAACAACTAAATAAAACGAATTTATTCAAACGTTAACACATCAACACCTAAAAGTATGTACTTCCATTCGAAGAAATAGATAATTCAAACTGTCATACAATCTGGAGACCGCTGCAGTAAATATTTCGATGAGAATGTGAACGACAATTTCAATCTTTTTAAATACTAACGAGCAATGTGCACGGTCTGTAACCGAGGTATTTGAACGGGACCAGCATAGAGGCACGCGGGCTGTCAGAAACCCAGGAAAGCGCCCAACTTTGGTGCGCATAGCGAGGTGTAGTCCCTCAAAAAATTAATAAAAACGGAGTTTCGCGAAATACAGAACGGGAATTTTCTTATGGGAATTAACATGGGATTTTTCAATCTTCCACTATCCCCTCCAACCTCACAGCGTCCCCCCCCGAGGCACCATGGGGCCTACTAGCCCGAGGCACCGTGGGTCCGCCAACCCACGGCCCTCCCTCCCAGAGGCGCCGTGGGGCGACCAACCCCACGGCCAATGGGCCTCAGGCATCCGGGTATTTTCCAGTGGTTCTTCTCTGGGCCATATCTTAGCTTGCAGGCATTGGATTTAGTTGTGATTGGTACTAGATTACAAATAAAGGTTCCTCTACCATATTTAAGTAACTATTAAATAATTGATTAATAATTATTAATTAAAGTAAAAACGATAGCTTTATGCAAAATACTGTGTATTGCTTAAAATTGCCCAGGGAGGAAAAAATGTCACTTCTAACACTAGTTTTTATGCAATACACAGAATTTTGAATAAAATTATTGTTTACATTATTGTCTCCAAGGGGGGGCCATTGGAAGACAACAAATTCCCATGTTAATTCCCATAAGAAAATTTCCGCTTTGGATTTCGCGAAAAAAATTTTTACTAATTTTTTTGAGGGACTAAACCGCGCCATGCGCAATAAAGTTTGGCTAGGTTTCAGACAGCGGTGCTTACGATGGTGCTAGTCCAGTTCAAATACCTCGGTTACAGACCGTGCACATTCCTCGTAAAACGTATAAAAATAAAGAACGAGCAGAGCAAGCGCAAGATACAAACATCAGAAGATAATTTAAAACTGAAATTCGGGGTATTTAATGTATGAGAAGTTTTCATATAACTTTACACAATTTCCTAAGAAAAAAAGTTCGTTTTATCATCACGAGATTCTTCGAATCTCGTGATCGTGATTTTAATTAACGCTGCAGGTGATGAATTACTTTAGATGTCGTCGCTGTGCGGGTTTCCTATTCCCTACTATTCAGATGTTCCTTCTATGATCTCATCTCGTTGGATGAGCATATTAATGAGGGACCTCGCAGCGATTTCATCGGCATTCTCATCTGGATCCTCCTGAGTGGTCTGTTCACGTTTCCTCCGAGATTTACCCTCGTGAACATATTTAATATGATACTTGAGATAATGCAGAGTCCCAAAGGATTTTTCGCAGGAGGAACAGGGGAACTGGTTGTTACTCTTGTGCAACGTCATATGGACACGAAGGTGGTGCGGGACGTGAAAGCCTTTACCGCATACTTCACACATGTAGGGACGCTCCCCCGTATGAGTCCGTGAATGGTACAGCAATTGATGTGATCGCTTGAATCTCATGTCACACAAGTCACATTTGAAGCGTTTCTCTGTTGAATGAACAAAATCAATGTGCCTGCGCAGCATGCTAGCATTCTGGAAGCCTGTCCCACACTGGTCACAGCAGAATTTGAACGTCTTCTCATGAATTGTAGCAACATGGTTGATGAGAGCCATCCGAGTCTGGACGACTTTGTCACACTGGTCACATTTAAACTCAGACATTTTTGGAAGGTGAATGTCGCTGTGAAGTTTTAAACTTTCCTCCGTTCTGAACCACTTCCAGCATACAGTGCACGCAAAGGGACGGTCTGGAGATGGCTTTTTGGATGCACGTGAGACCAACTCAGGTGCTCTCTTCTTTCGTTCCTTCTTATTACCACCATTATTTTCGGATTCAGCTCCGGTGCTTGCGGGTCCCCGGCAACGCGCAACATGAGTATTCAAATACTGTGTGGCTGAGAATGATTTCCCGCATTTCTCACACATGAATGTCGGTTGCGGTTTCTCCGGGTAAAAAGAGCTGTCTGCACACTTCTCAATGTGATGAACTCGGAGATTTCGTAGGGTAGAAAAGGTACGATGGCAATTTCCAAGAGAACAATGGTACCGATTGGTGTTCTTATTCCATGTTTCTTTGAGGTTCGATTCACACAGTGGGCAGGAACTACGATCAGTGATTCTATGAATCCTAGTAATATGTTGAACAAGGAGTCGGACCTTCTGAAATCCTGTACTACAGAGTTTGCACCACAGCGGCTTTTCTTCAGAGTGAACCACAGTATGAGATCCTCTTGCTTTTTCGCTCTTGAAGCGCTTAGGACAATATGAGCACTGAAATAGGCCATCCACACCAGTCTCCACGGATTCTATGACAACAGCTTTGTGATCAGACGATGTTTCTTGTATTTCACCGTGATCTGGCTCATCTTCTATTGTTACTTCAAGGGCTGTGTCTGGTACATGGCTATACACAACTGAGTTCTCCGTAATCTGCAATACTGTAGTCACCTCCCCACTAGTACTATTTTTAATGGTTTCCCTCTGAAGACCACTACAAACATGGGCTTGAAAATCGCTATTGCTTAAGAACGACGAGGAACAGATTGCACACTGAAATATTTCTTGGGAAGGACATACGGCACACTTTGAGATATGGTGTAGCCGAAATTCATCTAAGGTGGAGAACAAAGTTCCACAATCATTGAGGTTGCAGGTGTAAGGAGCATCAGCATCCTGGCGTGATTCGTTGAAATCTAATCCACAGTTATGACATTTCGTTAAATCTTCATTTTCGTGCACTTTCGTCAAATGCTGAATTAGAATTCTGACTCCTGAGAATCCAGTCTTACAAAGTTTGCACCAAAGAGGTTTCTCCCCTTCGTGCACACTAGTGTGGCATTCAAGATAGATTTCAGTAGGGACACGTTGGGAACAACTTTTATTAGTATCGGAACGGCCGCCGGAAGCCGCTGAGAGTGGACCTTCATGGTGAGCTTCTACAGGAGGGCTCTCGTTCGTCTTTTTAGCGCGCCTCCTTTTTTTGGGCGAAGTTTCCACATCTCCAGATACGTTGTCTGAATTATCATTATCAAGGCATTGGAATGCCCCTTTATTCCCGCTATCAGAAACGTCACCTGCGCAAAAGAGTTTTGTTAAAAAATTGCACACTGAAATGAAGTGGGCCTTTACAAAACTTTGAATACCTTGTTGGTCCTGTCGAATTCTGATTTTGCCCCTACGTTTTTCCCGAACAAGTGGACGGATATCTTCCGAAAGCCGAGGTATAACAACGCTGCATTTACTCCAACCTAAGAAAGCACATTAATCTTTTTACGTAAAATGTTTAACGTGCAACGAGCAGTTTAGAATTAGCACAATAAGAGCAAAGCTTGAAAACATACAGGAAACCGAAAAGACTGAACTAATAATGACAGCACTGATATCAAATCCGTTATTAAAAAATACACCCCTTAGCATGGACTAAGCATATACCCACAAATTTAAATATTCGGGCTTCACTGCAAACATAAAGCAACACGTTTAACTTCCTTACACTGAGCTAACATTCCCCGAGTAACATCGACTGATGTCGTTGTCCCACAAGACTTTTTCCGACTGTGCTCGTAGCTGGAACAGATATGTTCCAATATCCGACTTTTGACCCTCTTGAGGTTGTTTTGCAACGTCTCTATTTGGCTGCACAGTGTCATTGCATCACGAACAAGTAAGATGCAACTATCGCAAAATTCCGAGTTTCCGACTGCTCGATAGCTAAGTTGCTTTTTGTGAGGCGACGGAAACTCAAATAATTTGCACAAATATGCGAAAATGTTGGTTTCATCTTTTACACTAAATCCAAAGGGAACCGACGGACTTGAGCACATGAAGCAGCTTCTTTCTTCGGGGCCCATTTTTAATACAGTTTGAGTTTAATGAAATACTGCAGCCAGCCTTTCCTTTCAACCAAAGAAATGCTATGCAATTCAAACTAACACGTTTATATTATTATTAATTGATTATTCATATTTAAGGTTATACTTTCGCTTTTGTGCACTGTGTGTAAGTTACATCTTGCGGGAGTTCACAAAAGAGCGCCAAATATTTTCCTTGGTTCTCTTCTTTTTGTTGCTTTAGAGGCCATCCATAAATATCGATAGCATGTTGGGGGTGGCGGGGGGGGGGTGTTCGAAAATTACATCGTTTGATATCCACAGGGAAGGGGGAGGCTCAGTGAATACATCGATATACAGTGTTTATAAATGTACGCTGTTTCGCGCCATTGACCATCGAAATTTCTCACCGTAAGAGGTGTGGACACTCGATGGTTGCTTGGGCACACACAGCATATCGTTATAGGGTAGGGGGGGGAGTCTGGTAGATATCACTGCATATATTTAGAGGTTACGGGGGGTCAAAAATCCCGAATAAGTGATATCGATATTTATGGACGGCCCCTATACAGAGTGTGTCGTATATATATTCCAAGCACTGCAACGTCATCTTACGCCGACCCCTCCTTCTCTTATAACAGTCAACCGTCATCTTATCGTGACCCCCTCCCTCCGTATAAGTGATGACGTAATATGTGAACAGCCCTTAATCATCCTAGGTGACCTCAAATCCACATAGTGTCAAATCTGTGCAAGGGTGACATGTGCATTCCTCCCCTTGTCAGCCAATTGTGAATTTCCGCACCTAGGAATAATTGGTCATTGTTAATCTTTCTGGAGGACCTCTCGAACGCGCATGATTGGCATGATCATTGATTTGTGCTTTGTTGATGTTGACATGTAAAAAAGTCCCCTTGTAAGAAATACACGCTTCTGATGTGATTTTCGCCATTTATACAAACTCCATACAAAAAACACTTCGTCCACTGTCTTGTCTTCGATCACGGGCCTGCCCCGTGTGTAACCCAAATATGCTAAAAAGAAACGTGTGCTACGGTAACATCGGACGATCCGTGTATTAAAATGGGAAAAAATCCTTTCCCTTAAATTACCATGAGAAACAAAGCTGAAGTGAGCGAGCTAATCTATCGTTAATTGTTAGTATACAATATCCATCATCACTGAGGTAACACTGAGTCAGCAAACGATTTTCCCTCGTGCTGGATGACTTCAGGGTTATTTGCATTACTCTGTCGTCGTGGATTTTCAGGACACTTGACTGTATGATGGGCCTGGATTCTTGCTATAGTATCAAAACTGCGATTGCAATCGTTCAGTCTGCACGTGTAACCTTGCCATGAAATTTGACTGTTAAAATCCAAACCACAAAGGGGGCACATTGATACGAAAGATTCTCCATGGGATTTAAAATGTCTCCTCAAATTGCTTAGAAGGGTGAAACGCTGGTTACAAAATCTACAACAGAACGGATGCGTGGAAGCATTGGCAACTACTCTATTGGGATTAGAAGCTGTGGTACTACTGTCTTCAGGGGCTCCTGTGTCCAGGTAGCACAGGCTAGCAGATGGATTTTCTGCTTCGCCAGAATCCGCGTCGGGGTTCTCCATGACAACGGGAACATATGAAGACGGCCATACCGGCTGCGCTGTTACTGCCTCCTGATGACTTTGAAAATCCAATCCTCCTGCTTGTATCTCTTCTTCACTAACTGACAGTGTTTTTGTGCTCCTGATCCTTGGATTCTTCGGACATTTGAGTATGTGATGACCTTGGAATCTTTCAACTGTATTAAATTTACGGCGGCAGTTTTTATCAGGACAGATGTATAATCCTGATGCCATCTGAGTATTGAAGTCTAGTCTACAGAGTGGACAGATTGAGGTCGCGATTTTCCCATGTAATCTGAAATGTCTTCTTAGGTTGTTCAATAGAGTGAACCGCTTTTGACACACAGTACAGACAAACGGATGTGACGACATGGCTGACTCTATTTCACTTGCGCCCAGATCCGTTTCATCCATGTCAATTGGTTCATATTCCGTCTCACGGAATGAAGTAAGCTCATCTTCTGTAGCGCGCTTGTCAGTTTGTAAGATACTAGTATCCCTTTGTTCCTGTTCACGGCTAGGATACACATCATTGGTAATTGAAGCATCTTTGCCATCAATTTGTCGCTTTTCGTCTTCGTATGCAGAAGTTAATTCAACATCATTTGCAGATCCTGCACCATTGTGACGTGAAATATCAGCACATTCACTAATATGATGCCGTCGGAGTTGGTCCAATGTCTGAAAACTGCGACCACAGTCGTTAAGAATGCAACGGTAGAGATCAGTGTTCATAACTTCACCATCAGCTTGCGGGTTTTCAGATTTGAATTTATACCCACATAATGGACAAGAGGAATCCCCAATCTCGGGATGATTCTTTTTCATATGACGCTTCACATTGTTGATTAGAGTGAAGCCCTCAGAGCAAATATAACAGCTGAAAGGCTTATTCGTTTTGTGAAACTTGGTGTGAGATCTGAGGCTGGTTTCAGATTGGAAACAACGGGAGCACTGCTGGCACTGAAACGAGCCCTTCGCGATATCTTTCCCAGCAGAGCTTGACAACGGATTTAATGGCAGTGTAACATCTGAAATATTATCAAAAGGGACAATTCTAAATTTCAGGAGCATTTAAATCAGAATTTATCAACACAAAAGTTCCAAAACACACAAGAAAGACAAATACAAAAACACACCATAGATAAAGGAATACAAACACTTGTTCATACCGTCATCTGCTTCGAACGGATGATGAATTAGTGGTTTAATGTCTAAAATTTCTTCTTGATCTGACATAAGCGTGTTTTCATCTTCGGCAGCTTCGTCTAAATTGGCAGTGCTAATGACTTCCATACATAACGGGTTACTCATATTTCCAGAATATGGTTCAAGATCGTGGTAGTAAATTCTTGCCATGGTTATTTCTTGGGATTCTTTTGTATCATGCTGATATAGACTCTCATCAAATGTGGAAGGGTGACTATATCCAGAGTAACCCTCGACACAACTGCTTGAATCACCTTCACTAGCTTCCGAGACTAATGTTGTTGGTGGAAAGGATAGAGGACCATTTTGAGTCGGATTCGGTAATTCTGGCTTATACTGGTGCCTGTTCTTCATATGCCGTGTTAGATTATTAGCCAATGTAAAGCCTTCTTTACAAAGTTGGCACTGGAAGGGCTTGCCAGATTTATGAACCTTGAGATGGGCTCTTCGACTATTTTCAGTTAAAAACCGACGTGGACACAGTTGACACTTATACGTTCGGCGAATTTGCGTCGCATCACTTTGATTTTCCAGTGAATGGTCACCTATTTCTGAATCTGCAAGTAAACGGATAAGGGTAACATTACATTACCAAAGATTCATGACAACTTAAGGCAAACAAACCAATGCAACAGTAAAATACAAGGAGTAAACTCAGAACATTTCTATAACCTTCAGAATTTTTTGCCATGGACAGTTCTGTGATTCCGATTTCATCTCCCATGGGTTCATCATAGGAGGCATCGATTTCATCATGTTCTTCATCTAAGCATTTCGTTTCTGGAACGCTTAAAATCGTGGTAAGATTTACTCTGCATTCGCTCAAACCTATAGTACACAGCTAATTATTGCTCCACCAGCATGTCATATGATTCATCTAATCACAGACCAGAGCTGCGGTAATTACAGCACCAACCATTACAAATTACCCATTACAGATAGTTTTTTGGAGCTTCCCCATTACTCATTACCGATTACTTTGCAAAATTTATGACCGTTCCATTAATAAAATTAATTAAAATACCCATTATACCCATAACATGGGTAATGGTAATTACATTATTCATTATATTGTGTGAGGTAGTGGGTAATTGTAATGGGTAATGGATATGATTACCCATTACTCCAGCTCTGCCACAGACTGTATGCAATTTTCAACTAAACTTACACTGAGCCAAAACACTTCGAATAACATCTATTGATGATTTGAAATGCATTGGATTCAAGTGGTAACTTTTAAAAATCTTTTCCCGAAGCTCATTCTTCAACGCATCTAGGCGCTTCTGTAAGTTTAACACGTTTGAGTAGGTTTCAGCAGCTTCTCCAATGGCAGAAATGCAATCTGAGCAAAAGTTATCATTTGGAACAGTTCCCCATTTCTCTTCCGCCAAAACAGGAAAGCAGAAGACGTTGCAGAATCTCTCAAAGAAGTTGATGTCCACTTCAGGTATTCTACTTTCCGGTATTAAATTTAAACAGATGAAACAACTTCTAGCTGGTCCAACGTCCATGATTTCCGTAGCTGCGTCCAAGTTCATGTTCTCCCGATATCCGCAGACAAGAGTATACAGTGTATATTACGTAATGCTTGAGAAATGATAAATGAAAAATTAAATTCTATAGCATCAATTTGAGAACATTGTAAAATTAAAATTGCACTTTATGAAATGGACATTTAAAAGTACCACAAGCTGATGTTTTTCTGCATTATCTTCCACACCATTTTGAAATTTTTATGATGACGAATCAGGGCACAAAAATTAGATTACTGTTACGTACAATAAAGATACAGATTAGATCAGATTAGATTACGGACGGGCAGACAATAGGAAACTAACTCCAAATGTAAAACTTCAAAACGCTTCCGGATTCCCGCTCCTAAGCTTCAGAATTGATCTCGATGGTTATAGATTATACTTAGGCAAAAATGTACCATTGACAGAGATATCTGTCCAATTTGTTTGATTCCAAAGGTATATATACCCATGGTACTGGTTGGTGGTTGGTATCTTTGCTCCAATCACTTGGGAGCGTTCGTAAATTATAAAAACATTTTAGCCAAAATTTTACCCACGAACCTGTTTGCCATTTGTGATCGAAATCGAAGTGTTTATTGGAGTACGTTGAGCCTAGTGCTCTCGTACTCCCTCAGAAGAACCGGTATAGAGCGTAAAGTTTCACTCACTGTACCATCATGAAGTAGTAACTGAACTGTCAGGGTTATTTACAGTTTGACAGTTTACAGGACGGGTATACAGTCGCAGCGGCCGCAATTCCTAAACCTCGCAGTAATTCTGGAATTAAGATACCGCTTGTGTTTAATGTAAAGAATTTTTTAATTTCATGACGGGAAATGTTAGATCACATTTACACATTCCATCGGGTTAGTTGTCCTAAACTGCTCCACCTATAACGTTTTCAATTTTTGAATACCCTCGTATTTTCGCAGAATCTCAAAATTGCATAATTTTGTATCTAATATAGCGAATGCTGACTCTCGGGTTCTACCCAAGCTCGTTGAAAAGCTTCTTAACATTTTTCATTGTCGTAGTGGGAAGTGATCTCGCAGGATATGACCTAACTCATGGATTTGCATCATACGTCAAACCACTTATCTGGTATAGGTAATTTGCTTGTTTGACCGAAGTAATGGCCTGGTGACTGTTTAATTGTGAACGAATACTTTACAGGACCATGTCAGATAAGAGCTTTCGAGGGCTGTGCATTCGTGGAGTCACAGTATGGTTATTTCTCTGCTACACACGCAAATTTATTTTGAAGCAAGCATTGCTCTACCGAGGTTACTTACATACTCATGGTTAACGTGTGATGGTCATCATGGCAGCGATGCCAGTTGATTCCGAGGATGTCGTATTATTTGTGGTTGTTGTTGCAGGGTGGATGTATGAAGGCAAGCGTCTTTCCACGAAATCTAAGGTAGTTTTAGCCACGATAAAACTCCTGAACGGTATGTCAAGACCATTAACAAAAAACTTGTACGCCCTCCAAGGAATCTTGCCGTCATTGCCCGTGCCGCCGCTACGAGAGTCTGTCAGACGGGTAAACAAAATGCAGTAAAATCTCCATTATATATAACTCAGTAATCCAGTTCAACCTATCTTTTTGATCTTTACGTGCCAACTTCTTATAATATTTCCATGAAAGTAAATCAGCTTATCAGGTTCTATCTTATAACGGTGAAATTTCACAATTATAGCCATTTGTAGACTTGCACGCACCTTGTAATAATACTATTTAGAGCTACTATATAGAGATCACTAAACAGTGCAAACTTGGTTTTTTGTTTTTGCTCTTTGTTCATTGCATTTTGTATTACTTGGCAGGCTTTCTTGTTGTGTCACTCCATTTTTGCGCCAATAACCGAAGTTGTGAAACCGAAGATCTTATAGTTACAAAATTATGGCTTCAGTCGGTGATAAAAGCAACTAATAAGTGTTGTTAAACAAGTTTGCTTTCTTGCAATGTTTAAATGTAGTTAAAAACAGCACAGGAATAGGATTCGCCGAAGTTAAGATTTTAAGACGATTCAGCCTGAAAAATATTTGTGTTAGGTAAATAATCTGGATGAGATTTCCACTTGGATGTTTACAAAATGGTTAGCAGTAAGGAGATCCAAAATCAATTTAAAAGAATGGAACACAAAACAACGGTTTCTTGTAATAGCGTTCAATTTTTTCATTAATTTTTTTCAAGTTTATTATGCGGAGATTTTACTGTCGTAATGGTTATGATAATCTGTATAAGGAACTATCTGAAGACAACTGCGGAACCCCTCTCCTTGTGTTATTGCAGTGCTTGGAATCAGTACAGTCTCTAGTAGATGAAGAAGAAAAAGCGCGACTGGAAAAACTAGCTGCTGATTTTTTGGAAGGAATCGGTCCAAAACTTCAAAGATGCCTGATTTTAAAATCTTGGTTTGCAAACTCACAATAATTTCACAACTAAAAGAAAAATTGCTACATCTGACTTGTTCCGCTCTCGCAGGATTTTTCCAAATTACATATCAGACTGGTGGGAAAAGTATGTTTACTTAGCTCAGCGGTCGTCGCTGCTCATTAGTTCCAATTATTACTGCATGGAGTCATTGGAAAATGCAACAACTCAACAGGCTGCTAAGAGTGCCTGCATTGCCCATTGGTGCCTTAAAATTCGCAAAAACATAGAGGACAATACTTTAGAACCTGTAAGCTACGTAATCTCAAGATACCCACTGATACTTTCAGTTACGACACTGAATTACCCGTGTGACTTGTGTACAGGTACTCGGTCAGGACATAATACCGCTGTGCACCTGGCAGTACGAACGCATGTGGAACACTAATCGGATCCCTGGGATTAAAGAGGACTCCCTGCAACACAGAAATTTTAGTAATCATTTCGTCGTGCTTCATAAAGGCAGATATTTCAAGATCAATGCATATCATGATGATGACCGGAAGAAAATTGTTAGCCTTCCCGAACTCCAGCTTCAGTTTCAAAGAATACTGAGCGATAATTCCAAATCTACCGAAGGAGAAGACAAACTAGCTGCTCTGACAGCTTGGGATCGGGTCAACTGGGCAAAAACTAGACGCCGCATTATCGCGGATGAGGGGAACCGGCAATCATTGGATGCCATTGAAACCAGTGCATTTATCATATGTCTGGACGACGAAGAATACTCGTTTGACATAGTAAGACTGCAGAAATCAGGCGTGGATATAAGTGCCCCGCACATAGATAAACGTCATAAAAAGTTTTCCATTGCCTTTTTTCATGCAGAAGAACAAAGACACGACCCAATTTGAGTCATATGCAAGAGCTCTGTTCCATGGAAATGGGCACAACCGATGGCTTGACAAGAGCATTAACTTTGTCATTGGAACTAATGGCAGAGTGCGTAATTTTACACAACTTTCTGCGATACCCTTTCCATATAAAAGAATGTTTACCCATTTTATTTTGGATTTACAGGCTGGAGCTCACTGTGAACATAGCTGGTCAGTATTACTTGGGAGTTGCATTAGTAGTGTTATTGAAATAGCTTTGATTGATTTTATAGGGGGGATGCTCCAATAGGCTGTCACACGTGGGAAATATGTTTACGAGCCCAACTCGACTTTGAGGGGTAATTTTGCGTAAATTCAATTTTAATTCGTACATTCATTTCAATGGCTCAAAAATGTTCTCGTATTTCAAAGCAGTTGATTGAAATTTCTCAGATTCGATGAACAAGGAAACATTGCTCTACCGATCTGCATTGAACCTCCACATCCCGAAAGGCTTTTGTGGAAGTTTTCTGAGGACACCTTAAATGACATACGGACAGCTGCTTACAGTGTCCAATCCATAATAGGTAATGTTGATCTCAAAATCCTACCGTTCATGGATTTCGGAAGAGGAGCTATGAAAAATCGTGGGGTCAGCCCGGACGCCTTCATTCAGATGGCTTTGCAGTTGGCATTTTTCAGGGTATGCATGAACATTCTTTTTTTACACATACAGCCTTATAGTATGTCGATTTCTTCTATTCCTCAATGTGGATTAACAGAATCAAGGAAAATTTGGACTAACATACGAGGCAACGATGACCAGGCTCTACTTGCAGGGCCGCACAGAAACTGTCCGTTCATGCACGGCCGAGTCTTCTGATTGGGTACTTGCAATGCATCATGGTGATTGTGTAAGTCAAAAATGTTTTTGTAAATATCGATAAGCTTCAATTTTCGAATCATTTAGAGATTGAGCTCTCCGAATTCGTTCATATATATTCGCTATGTATTCCAGAAGGAAAAGCAAATTAAGCTGTTTAAGCGGGCTTGCGATCGTCATCAAAATAATTACCGAGAAGCGATGAATGGGAAGGGAATTGATCGTCATTTTCTTGGACTTTACATCCTATCGAAATACTTCAAATGGGAATGTGGATTTCTTGAGGTATATAGATATGTTAGCACTCTTGGTAACGTGGACTGAGACGTGGGATCAATAACATCAGTTTCACCATGACTATGTTTAGAAAATCCTGGGAATGCCATGGCGTTTATCCACATCTCAGACACCGGTCTCTCAGACCAAGTTGAAACCGCCGATGTGCCCTGGTGGAGGTTTTGGTCCGACGGCAGAGGACGGCTACGGAGTCTCTTACATTTTCACTGGTGAAGACATGCTCTTTTTCCATGTGACATCCTACCGAAGTTGCTCAAAAACTGTGAGTGTGCATAACTTTTAAACTAGCCATGTATCTCCCTTTTTTGGTTGTGCATTACTTCTAACCATTTCTATAATTTCCGTAGGATTCCAGAACTTTCACTGAAGAAATATATCGGGCTCTGCACGACATTCAAAGCATGTTTTGAACCTTTAAAAAATGGCAGATGGATTTTTTTGTGATTCTAGTTTTTGGGTTTATATACATTTTACTTATGGGATCTACTATTCTGCAGTAGTGTTTTGAATGCTCAGTAAAAATGTTGGTCTCATTTTCCACTACTATACGGTATTTCATCGGTGCAGAATAAAGCTTTGTTGACTTTGATGACTCTGGAGGTGTGACAAATAGAAAAGTTGGGGCTGGGGTTGTTCGAAACTTGTTATTGGTTACGATGTTCGTCGTTTATATGGGCACATTCCTCCGGAAATTCCTTAGGTTCACTGCGTTAAACATCTATGGGTAGTATTACATGACAACTTATAATGAGAGCAGGTTTTTGCTGTGGTAAAGGCATCTATATGTTTGAGCTCTACATTCTGTACTCCTGCAGTGCAAGGCAGGGGCATACGGCTAAATGAGGGTAAAAATGATATAGGGGAACTAGGAGAAAACGCGCCAAAATCAAGTGATCTCTTCCTCCACTAATAGAATCACGTATTTTCCCTTCGATCTTTCTCTCCCTCAAGGCACACATTTCCTTTCATTTTCAGCTGCAGGGGAAATTGATGCGACGTTTTGTGCAGCTCTGTGTTCCAGCGTAAGAATTGAAGTGGTTTCCCTCGTTTTACTCCAATATGAAAAGTGTGGAAAATTTACGGAACATAGAGCTCTCAAGTTAAGGTTTCGCGGATTGGCTAGGAACAGGAATAGCAGCATGGCTGATGTGACCCACCGACAATGATTTCTCACATATTCACCTTTTTCACAGGAATGAAAAAGGAGTTTGAATAATTTCAACATAGTAAACTTCAAAGCTTCAACGAAACGGCTTACTTGCCAGATACTTTTAATGCTTTACTGGCGCTGGTACTAACTTTTTAAGGGGTTTAGGGCAGGGATGGGGTATTGGAACTGGTATTGGTATTTATTTTTGTAATACAAGGTATTGGTATTGCTACAAAACTCAGTCTTTACCGGTATTCAGGAGTACTTCTTCGATTATCCGATTTCATTTTTGCTGCCAGCTATCGGGCATTAAATCTCTCAAAATCATGCGAGCACTTGTGCAGCAGCTTTTAGATTGGAAGCACGTATCTTACGGTTAAACTGCAAAAGCCAGCAGAGCTTTGAAGATTAAATTGAGGATTTAGGACTAAATTGAGAATTAGGATTGAGGATTGAAATTAATACTCAATCTTCAATCCTCAAATACGAAGCAGGTAATCCTAATCCTCAATCTTAATCCTTGATTTCGTATTATTAATAATTCTCAATCCTAGACCATTTGAGGTGATTGGGATTAAACTCCATTGGGATTAAAAATTTAGCGAATTCAGACGCGCTTGCGAGGAAAATCTGCTTGTTTTCTTAGGTATCGCCCAGCACATAGTACAATAAAGCATCCCAGCTGTCGCTAAAGCAGTGACTTTTAGTAAACAATTTTCGTTCTTTGATTACGAAGACAACATTTCTACACGTGCGTCTGATTCGTTGTCTCTGTTTGAATTTCAAATGTACTGTTTCGTGCTCTTAATGCTGAAAGACTGTCAAATAAATGGTTTGAGTGAAAAAAGTAATGAACACAACAACTTACAAGTGACTACACAACATTTTGAAAATTTTAATCCCTTAATCATAATTCCAGACATTTTTGTTTAATCCTCAATCATTAATCCTAATTCTCAATCCTAATCTTGAGAGCCTGCATTTTAATCCTCAGTCCTAAATTCTCAATCCCCATACTCGTACTTTTCAATAAATCCCAATCCTCAATCCTCAAAAAAATTTAATCTTTAAAGCTCTGGTAGCAATAAATAAATATATGAAAATATTATTGGAATGAAAGTGAGGAACGAGATGAAAAAGACATGGGACGGCCCTGGTATTTTTTCGCAAGGAATGGTAGGAATTTTATAGGGTCTCCGCTGTGTCGATCTCTGGTAGTCACATTTTACACACCTGACTAGAATTATTTTTCGGCATTAGATCTAAGCGTGTCTACATCCATGCGTCGGTGCGTTTTTCATGTGTTTATATCATTTAAAATTGACTAGAATATGTATTTGTGACCTCCCTGTTTGGGTCTGACTAGTAGAGATGTACCTGTTATTGCAGGAATGACGTGATTGGACAATATGACTTTTAGTATTTCAAATTCATTCAAAAGATTTTGGATTCATCAGGTACCTATTTAGAGCTAGGAATCAACAAGTATGCATGTCTGTTGATGATTTAAAATTGACTAGAGTATATTTTTCATTACATAATTATCACTACATCGCTTTTTAGACCTGACTAGTACAGATATATTTTGTTGAAATAATTAGGTACGTGAATCGACTTGACTAGAATACTAAATAAAAGTCAGATAAATAAGTATGGGATCATTTATGACTTTAAGTCAAAGATAAATTAGCATTGGGTCGTCCACTGTTCAATATGATCTTTAATCTTTTCGAAGCAGAACAACCCCCACAAGAGTTGGAACGATATGCCAACATCCTTGCAGACGAGTCACTCGACGCTATTTTGGCGAAAATTGTTCCCAAGGATGTGATTTCGTTCGACGCCATTCAGTCGACTGCAGACATTCGTCGTGGTATACAAGCTCGGCAAAAACTCATGATGAGGAAAGAAAAAGTTCCAGCATCCGAAACCACAATTAAAAATCGTGTGATGCACTACGCGAAAAGAGTTAATGAGTTGGTGAAAGAAGTACTTACTCCTATTA
>WJFA01001897.1:0-18369 GCA_009870155.1 Pseudobourletiella spinata
TCAGATCAGATTCGGATTGGCCAGTTTTTATCTGCCATTTTTCAGATCAGATCGGATTCAGATCAGATAATTGAATTATCTGATCTGTTCCGACCCTTAAACTTGTGTGACTACAGTGGAGTGAACCCGGAACGGTTGACAGTCCATGTTCGGACTCACACCGGAGAGAAGCCTTTTACAGTTTTAAATTATGTGCTAAAGACTTTTCCAGCTATACCGGCTTGTGCTACCACGCCCAGGTCATACGTGGGAAAAACCCTATGCTTGTCCCTGGTGCGAATTCTCAGCTGCTCACCACATTTCCCTGCGGAGGCATGTGAATGTAATGCATAAAAGAGCTTTACGCCCGAAAAATGTCCCCAAAAAATCCACAAGTTCTCACAAAACGACGATTGGAAGACCTCAAAAAACAAACGACGATACACGTGATACTAAATGCCGTCAAGACATCCAAGATGGCACAGAAACTCATACAAATAACGACGTTAAAGAAGAATCATATGACGGAGAGAAGGATGAAGTGAGCGAATTGCAGGATTCACCAGCTGATTCTAGACGTGAAATGCCAATTTCGAAGCAAACCAAGTCGAAGCGTAGACGATGTGACTACCAAGTACCTGCCGCACCCGCCGATACCGAAGCAAAAAAGGAATCCAATTGCGAAGATCCCACTGCCGCGTCCATCATTTGAATGCGTCTACTACGGGATGAGCTTTGATGCTGCCATGAAATTACTCGACCACATGAGACATCATACGGGACAGAAACTGTACGAGTGCGACGTGAACCGATGCGATTTCAAGTCGGGCATGCTGAACAAGTACAAACTTCACCAAAGTGTTCACGCTGCTGGAATTCAGCAGCGGGAGACTTGAATGATTTTTATAGCACATTTTATTGATTTCCGTAGCAGTTGCAGTTGATTGAATATGAATTTAATACAAATGAAATTATTCGAGTTATTTTAACCAATCTGTGATCTTCACCTCACATTTTTAGCAACTTGGACATTATGTCTTCACCAAAAATTGGCAATTACTAGCAAAAACGTATCAAACAATAATTATCAGTAATTATTTGTTTTTAATTGGTAATTCAACTTGAGCTTAAAAAGTGAATGTCATCACCAGGTGGTGAGCCTAGCCTTGGTTCCAATTGTACTACCGCGATACGGCTGCCAATGATGCATTAAGGCCGTAATGGACACTATTGTAAAAGCTACTACAAACATGAAAATAAACTCAGCCAATCAGAGTTGAAAAAACACATATTTCTTTCCAGATAAACAGCTTCTTAGCAATTTTTTTGGATCTGAGGAAAATATTTTGGCGCTAAAACTAGAAGTCCTTAATTATTTATTTTCTCTGAAAGGCTTTGTTCACTCCCGCGTCGTTAGCCATTTACAGAGCAGGGTAAAGGGGGCAGAACATGTGGAGGATATCAATATTTTGGATAAAGTAAGTGCCCCCATTACTCGACTCTCCGGGTGAGTAAGTGGTCAACTTGAGTTCCCTCCTGTAGTCATCCGCACCCATTCCGTCCCCAGAGCCGACTTTGGCGGGACTCTTCCGGTGACCAGTGACCTACTCCGCGGCGTGAATCATTCGTCAAAATTGTGCCCATTCATTCAGTTCTATCAAAAATACCTGGACAGACACCCTCCTGCAACCCTGCCCACCCGCGAGGAGGTGAGCGGCGTAGAATGACTTGAGATTTTCAACGGTGAGCATATCCACAGGGCACTGGGTAAACATTGTTGACGGTATCATGTAAAACCAAGCTAGATTTCACCTGATGATAAAGTATGCACGTACATTCGGGAATCGATTAGCCCATTCTCGAAAGTGAGCCTGAGACATATTCCGGAGTCGGACGTCGTAGAAGCGCTGGAAAAAATCCTCAAGTTCCGTTTCGAGCTGAGCCATACTGTGTAATTAAAACATAATTTCAGAATTCAAGACTAGTTGGTTGGTGCTCAGCGATACACGTGGTAGATGGACGCAAAGTGGTAGGTTTTTAACGTATGGTACGAAACACGTGCAAGACAATTCAGACAGGCGGACGGATGGTGAAATAAAAAAGTAGCTCAGGCTACTTCAAACAAAAATGTGGCACGAACTCGAATTTCTCTGCGTCGGATATAATGAGGAAAATCGCCCCCAATATCCCCCCTTCACAAACAAGTCCGGAGCCGACGGCATATCCCAGGGCACGTTGAGTCCTCAGGTCGCTGAACATGGGCTGAGCCATCATGCGGAGTAGGACTGAGGCCAGGGTGTAGGTTTCCATGTTCAAGTAGGAAAACTGATAATAGTTGACCAGGGTCGACGTTGACCCGTTCTTATTTAGGCTCCCCACCCGCCACGTTAATTTCATCCTGGGCAGGGCCACGGTTCGGCTCTGGAAACAAAAAGAGAAAAACCATTGTTATCCTCAAGGCCCCACTCCCTTAACGAGACCATGCCAAAATATTCCAGCCGGGTTTAAAATCAACTCGTTCAATGCAGGCGGATTTGGGCTCCGGATTGGACACTCCAGTGGCAGCCTTCGGCCCTATCCGCTCCACCACAAGGTCCACCAAATCCTGCACATCCTCCAGCCTTGAATTCCCCACGGCCACAAGGGAGACCTTCATTTCGGCAAGAAAATCCGACACGAACTCCCGAAATTCGTCCAGTTCGATGTTCACCAGGGCCGCATGCGTCTCCAGCAGGGATTCTTCACCCCATTTCCAAGTGCGATTCAGGAGGTTGCTGTGACGTAAAGCGCGTGATGTCAATGAGAATGCGAGCTGGTAAACGGATTGAGTACCGAAACGTTTGAAACCAGCAGACTTACAAAGCCAGTGCGGCCGGGTATAGGAGCGTGTAATGGAGGACTTTGAGGAGGTACTCCTTGGACAACTCAAAAAATGTCTTGTCATTGAGGGAGTTGTTCGTCTTGGACACTTTCCCAAGGATGTCCTTTACAAGTTTGGCCGCCATCTTGTCGTAACCATAGACAAGAATGTGGAGGTTCCCATCCACGGCGGGCTGAATGTACGACATGATCCCTGCCTCCCCGGCGAGCCCCAAGGGCTCACGAAGCTCGTAGTTGAGCATGCTGGCCAAAAGGTGGAGCATTGCCTTGCGAGTACCCGTGACTCGACCCCCCGCCCTGGCTTGGATCACAATGTGGAAGTAACCGAAGGGAAAACTGATGCCAACCGGGATAAATGTCACGCGAACCCGCTCTGTTTTCACGAGTGGCACTGGAGGGAAGAAAGAAAGAATTATTTACGCCCTTCCATGAGGGATTTGAAGAGTGGGAAGTTTGAAAAATTCACTTAATTTCGGTGCGCAGCCCTTGTGGTTCAGCGTGGTAAAGTCTGTCGTCATGTAGGGATTTGCCTTGGTTGGCACGTTGAATTTGGTCGCACTGGAAGTCACTCCCCAGGATTCCAGGTCCATTCCGTCAAATTCTATGGGCACAATTAAAAGGCAAATTTTAAACATTTGATAAAATTTAGCATATTTTATTCTACAAACTGCAGTTTTTAATTAAAATTTTAGTTTAGTTAGCAGCAAATTAATTAAATTTAAATTGGAGTCGAAAATTCCAATTTTTAATTTCAAATAAATTTAAAATAATTTATTAAATTTATGAATTAAAGTTAAAAGAAATAAACTAATAAATTAAATAAATTTTAATTAGATGTAAGTATGTAAATCATAAAATAAGTAAAAATTGCATTAATAAATTAAATAAATTTCAAGTAAATTCAAATGCATAAATATTAAAATAAGTAAATGTGACACATTAAAAAAAACATTCAATTAGTTGAAATACGAACATAAAAAGCGTGGACCTTCAAAATCAAACTCGCACTTGGTGTTGCTCTCAATGTGTGGAAAAGATTTTTTCCCGAACCCATGTGAAAAGATCATGACATTCAAATTTTCCGGGATCAACTCATCCAGGGCTTTCCCAATGGCGCGCCGGTCAAAATGGAAAAACTTGGTATCGCCCGTGATGATGTGCTCTGGCGGATACAGTTGAAGGGCATAGGAAAGTTTCTTCACATTAAGCAAGGGCGGGCGGTAGTCGGTGTAGTTGGCCAGGTTAGCATCCCGAATCCCCTGCATTGATTTGAAATTCCCGCTGCTTATCCCCCTACTGCGCACGGCTTCCAAATAGGCGAAAACCGCATCTATAATCTGTATTGTAATCAGCAGATTTAGTACAAGCCTAAAATAGCCCAAACCCGAAGCACAACAACGTTAAGTGTCCCCACCTCGTCCTGATTATTGATCCCGTCATCCGTAAGGAACATTTTAATGACAAAAAGTACGCCGTACTTGGTTCGGGACATAATTTGCAAGCCGGATTGCAAGCCAACAATGAGTTTTCTAAAAACAAGAATGAAACTTCTGAAAATCTCTGTGACAAAGTCATGCGTGGCTTATCAGCCGAGCTTTACTCTCGTTGAAGATGATCTGCGAGGCCACCGCGGATATCGGAAGAGATGACGGAGCTGAGATAGGCCAGCGGCTTCGCCTCGTAGTTACTCCAGGCTGACTTGGGCAAGGCCCAGGATAAATACAGCTGAAAAAAATGGCGGGAATTTTTTTTTAGCAAATCAGAAATTTTAAACTGATTTGACGGCATTACTACTGTCATTTTCCTACCGTATCAAGGGCACCGACAGGCTTGACAAAATATCTCCGATTGAACTCTGGAGTGTCAAACGGGAACTGCAAGTCCTTCGGGACGGCTTTTGATGGTGGAGCTCCGGCGCGAAGCTTCGAAAAGTGACGCACTGCCTTCTCTTCCAACTCGTCCAGCGTTAAGTTCCCCTTGCAGGAATAAAAGCGAAATTTTTTTAAAAAAAATATCAAGATTTCAATTTGGTCAGGTCGAAACAAAATGGAGAAATACTTTACTATCAAGAATCAGAATATCAGAAAGAAAAATACCTGCAAAGCGATGGTAATGTTGGCACCCACGTAATGTTCAGCATGGAACTGGACGAGATGCCGTCTCAAATCCTCAAAGTGACCCCGTGACCCGTCGCCCCCCAGCGTATTTTCATCCCCCCAGAAAAAGTTTCGCATCGGATGCCCTTTGCCAATAGTGTGCTTGAGTATTTCGAGCCGACACACCATGTCGTTGGGTCGTTTCATTCGAAATTCTGCATGAATATGACAATGTATTGCAACTTCGAAAATACACCAAAATCCGGCATTATATTTACAGACAAGAACCAACGACTGTTTTGATCTGACCAACCGTGATCGAGAGCATTAATTTCCCGTCGAATGGCTTCAATTTCAAATTTGGGTTCCGTGAAGAAATGCGAAAATAAATCCAAACTCCGGTCCAACAACTCGCCGTCACCTCCTGGCCGATTGGATATGCTGTAATAATAGTGTGTCGATTCCGGCATTGTACAGGCATTGAGATGACCTCCGTATTCCTGCCGTCAAGTAAAATTTGTAAATTTGAATAATGATTGTCATTTCCAATAAAGTTGGTTTTTCTGAAATTATGAAGATAAACTCACACGCACGACGGACATGAACTCATCCTCCTTGGGATGAGCTTTACTTCCGAGAAAGACCATGTGCTCGCAGAAATGGGCCAGACCCCCATATTTTCCCGGTTCATCCAAAAATCCGGATCCGACAGTAACTGCGCAAGACACCTATGGACCGAGGCCGCGGTTTATAAATTTTTAAATTATAACAAAAAATCCCGCAAATGAATGTAATTTTAGTGACTCACAATTTCGTTTTCTTCGCCATTCCCGCCAACCTCGCCAATCATCATGGGACAAGCCGTTCTGAAGGCTCCAAAGGTCCCTTCGGAATCGATATCATTTGGGACTCCGCTCTCGGATTGGAACCAATTATTATTATTGCTCGCCCCGCCGGCGCAGTTGGTGCAAAAATCCCGAACGAATAGATTCTCCTTCTTCTCTTCCGAACCACTCTGGCCAACGTAAACATTGCGAGCTTGATTTGGGAATTTTAAAAATATTTGGATTGTGAGTAACTTGATTCATTTTTACTGTGAATTCTGTGTTTATATATCAAACGTAAAATCGTGCAGCTTTACAGTCTGATATGTAGGGCAAGTTAAACTTTGCCACTTTTTCTGGCCAGCCGCCAGGCGGGAGTTCTGAAATGAGAACGATACGAGCCCCATTGTCCAGCTGAATGATGCGGTATGACTTGGGGTCACTCGATGGTTTTTCGGGTGGCGGGAGAGCCGTGATTTTAGACAGCCCAGGCGGATCGCTGCCCTTGGCGTCATCATCAATGTAACTGACTTTAGCCTGTAGTTTATCGTTTGGCAGTAGTTTACTCAACCGTCTTGGCGCCGACTTTCGACCCAGTCGACGTTTAGATGGGAGCGGCATACTTAAAAACTATTTTGGATGACACTGGAATCTACAGGGTCGTCGGCACGTGTTGAATAAATGGTAATGTTTGGTTTCAAGAAGCTATATTTGTTTAACTGAAGTTTCAAGTTGTAAAGCCTCGTTGTCAACGGGGTCAAATGAACCCTGAACGCGGCGCTAATTTAATGGCCTAAGTTCAGTAAGTAACTGAAGAACTGAACTACTACTCAAAGAGTAGTAATAATGGTTTTTGGAACGACGTATAGACAAGTAGCAGCAGCAGTTAGCAAGCAGTAGTACTATTATCTAAATGTCGCTCCAACAGCAATTATTTTTATTTTGCGTGATGATTACGCCGCCGTTACCGACTTTTTAAGTGCGAGTGGTTGCAGCAACTATGGCAATTGCTCTCATTGTTATTGTTCCCCTTTGGGGGCCAGAAATGGGCAAAGCAGAAAAGGCACCCTCACACGCAGAAGTAAACTTACACAAAGTTTGGACGGAGAAATTTTTTGCCGTCGTCGTGCATCAATTTTATTCAAATAGTATTTGACTGATCATTAGTCTTACTAGGAGGCTCAATCTAGTGTACACGAGGGATCAGCTCGGGGTTAATAGGGCATGTGACCCTTCCCTAGAATCAACCACGTGTAACGAATTATCAGTTAAGGCGTGTGAAATAGAATGAATTTTGCCACTTTTATTACAAGTACTGCATGGAGAGATCCCTTCATTTTATTCTTGCCTGGGACCCGCTACGAAACCAATGTATCGCATCATGATGATGTGAAACCGATACGTACATGGAATCTCGCATCCGTATGTCCATATCTTCGGATCTTATTCGGTGATGCGATTTGTTTAGCTCCTCATCAATCTTGCCGAACCCCATTGTCCACGCATAACTTCCGGCTTATGTTTGTTAACTTGACAATATCGGATCAAGATTATGAAATCATGTAGGAAATGCTGTCAGCATCACAGTAACCCCACCTTTCTCAAACGCAGTTTTGATGTATCATCCAGCAAATGAAGTTGTTATTCTGGACCAGACAATGCCGAATAGTACAGTGTAATTATTTGGGAGTTAAATGACCGCCCAAACCATCCGTTATCTCATCTCTCACTAAAAAGCTATTGCAGATAAGATAACATACAAGTTTGTAAAGGCTGTTACTCATTCAGTCTGCCAAGGTTGAGTAAAAGGTTCGCGGCAAATATCAAATATTCGAGTGATATCAATGCTTTATTCCGTCACTTCCCACCGTTTCCATTTAGCACTGATTCAGATAACACACTAAATTATTTACTGTGAATGTGAGTGTGAGTCACCAACAAATCTTTTGAATAATACTGTATGAGGAACAGCGGCTCACGGATTTTACCTACTGCCGAAAATTATCAGCTGGAATGCTGCCAAGAGCAGAGTGGAAGTGAGAAGTTGGTGCGCGGAGCTGACAAATACCGTAAAGGCCTGGCAAGTTTCTGTAACTGTCGCGACCCCAGTGCCATTATTGCCCGATAAATTTAGCTGCACTGTGAAGGTCTGTAAAGAGGCAAAAATATGAATGTTTTTTCAAGTAAACTTTTACATTACATTTATAATGCACAGCGTGAGATAAAACTTACCCCGTTATTCCCCTTGGGGAATTGAATGTTAAAGTCTGTGGTTTTAGTCGAGTTCCTTGTGAAATTCCCGCGGTAGGTCGAGACCCCGATTGCTACCGACTTGGCCCCCTGAATACCAACGGCCGTCAGGGTCAGGTTCGAATGTCCCGCCCCTGCAAGGATTTAAGACACAGACGCACATGAGTAACTTTCTAAATGATCCACCCGAACCTTTGAATGTGCCTACGAACCAAGAACAACGGTCATCTTTCCCGAGTACGTAGTTTGTGCCTTCAATGTGCAGTTTCTTGAATTGCAGGATGAGAGGGAAACAGAAACATTGCGCCCGACACCGACACCTGAAAATAATTTACGAGATTCCAATGCATCATTTTTTCTCATCAGTTCTACAAACATGCATTTCAACTTGAACAGTTATATTTTCCCGCTTACCGCATGACGTCATCCAGCCCGGATTGATGACATCCTTTAGGTCCGCATCAGAGGGAAGGTTGATAAGAGGATTCGAATTAGTTGCAGCTCCGTTTGTGGCAAGAAGAAATGCTGCCGAAAGGAAGCAACTCAAAGTAAAAATGCTCTTCATTTTCGAGAATTTTTTTTGCGCTGTGAGGATATGCGATCAGTTGACTCTCCGGTGCGTGTTGGATCGAAACTGGATGGGAAACTCTTCAGATTAGGATGTTTAATATCGGGCTTTTATGGTGGCATTATGTACAGATATAGACAGATAATCTCATATTAGGATTGGATGACAGCAGGCGGGAGCACATGATTCACACCACTAATGAATCAGTTTTATCACGAATATGCATGACACACCTGATTTAAGTTCTCCTATCTGCGAATTTGTAGCGAGGATGACGTTAAGCCTGTGATCCTCTCCGTTAAATTCCATAAAACTTCCTAGTTTAACCTTAAATTTTGTTTTCAAGGTAGTCATGAACTGTTGTAAATCCGCAAATTATTTTTTCAAATTTGAAAAAGTTACTTGTGTTTAGGTGAGATAGGCTCGTATCTTTTTTTGTCATATTTTTTGGAGGTGTGTTTTGAAATTCAGATTTCAGTGATTTCAGCAAGTGGTAATTTTGTCGAGCTAACTATGATGGTTTCATATATTTGGCGAATTTTTTGCCTACTGATTTTCAACACGTTTTCGGGATGGATTTGAAATTCAGTTCCACTCACACAGGGACCATCCGCAATGGTAATTATACGTGCCTGCTAAGTAAGCGCGCTATTTTTGAAGCAGAAATTAATATTAAGCCGATAAATTAATTAATTAAAAGGAAAACTAAAAGTAAATTAAAACCACGGGCTACAAGAGGATTCTGTGGATTTTCCAATCTCGAAAATAATTCCCAATCTCCCAACCTCATTAAATATAATGATTCGTCATCATTGCAAAGCCAATGCCTCAATGCAATGCTTACAACAACATCTGCCGCTTTCCAAAGCAAGTATTAGCAAGATGTAATTAATTTTTTGAATAGTTTCCACTTCAATATCTCTTCGAGAGTTGGGAGACTTGAAATGAATAAATTGATTCAACGCTCGGGTTTTGAACATCGGTATGACCATTATCCCGCGGCGCGGATCATTAACTTTAATTACCACTTAAGTCAAACACTCGTCCGATGTCAGAAAACTTGCTCGTTTAAAAACAAGCAGCGACTCGCAGTACCGCGACAGGCGCTTTTGCAAATTAGAGTTTATTTGTGAGTGCGCAGTCAGTATGAGGACTCCCCCACTCGTCCTCATCATAGTACATTCCCTACGGATTTGCCATGGGAACCAATGGGGGACCGCAATTCAACTTTCCCAACCGCCACCAAAGACCGCACAGTATTTTCCCTCGATTCTCCGCCGGATCCTCCTGACAAAATTCAACAATTCCCTTGTACACATCCTCGACTTCCACCCCGAGAACAACCTATTATCCCAGAATTTAAGAGTCCCTTCCGCCCGCCGCGCCATCATCCTCCCCCAACCTCGGCCATTCTTCCGGCCAACAACTTGCAAAGACTTAAAACGGCAGCTCGAAAAAACCGCCTTGGGAGATTACCAGGCGGAATTGCCCAGGTACCACAACCTCCGCGGTCACCTGTCCATCCTGTCCATCAGTACAAATGTAAGCTCGTTCACGTACTACTTTTGCCAGCTCAGCCTGGATTTTCTCTTCTGGCCTCCCCGACCCAAGGACAAACCAATCAGATTCTATCCGAAAACTCTGCTCATCATTGGAGACTTCCGCTACGTGGAAGGCACCGTCGCTAGCCACCTCGCGCTCAGTACCGCCTACAGTTTTTTCAGCGTCCCCTGGACCAATCTGCCCGCTGTATTTCTTATATCGACGGCGAACACGGCAGCCACTACTGCTGATTCGGATGAGGGTTTTCAGGGTCTATTTGAGTGCTGGTACTGCGGGCGCAGGAAACCTACGCCGTTCCCCTGCCGGGATCCTGACCAGTGTGTTCACAGTATGGAAGATGCCTATGCCGACGCAGTGTACAATGGTAAAGGGGTCAACTGGAGGTTCCTGGGCCTTCGTGGGATGCCGGAGGCAGGGATAGGGCGACTCTATGACTCACATGATCATCCAACTTGTGAGTTTTCCCTTGGCACACGAGCGGTTGGTTGTCTCGCGGCGGCGGATGACCTCACTTTTGTCCTGCTGGCCAAACCTTTGAACTTGACCGTTCTGAGGCTCCACGGTGGGGATGTGAGCAGCAATAACTTGGCCCACTTCCCCGTCGTGAGAACCACGGCATTGCTCCGAGGGGGTGAGCCGCTATCGCTGCACTTGGTGGGCTACTCATCGGAGTATCGATTCATCACATCGGATAGCGTCAGGGCCGAGCGGGTTTCCTGGGCCAGTTTCTCGAGTCCCTTCCCAGTCCACATTTGGCTCCTGATATTAGCCAGTGCCGTTGCCATCTCTGTGGCACTCGTCGGTCTCCAGAGCCGCTCATGTGGGATCGCCTGCGGTACGGTCCTGAGCACAGCGACGGTGCTAATTGACCAGTACGGGGAGGTTCATGGAGTGCCGCCGGGATTCCAGGGACGGGCGTGGCGGATAGTCATGACGCACTGGCTCGTCGCTGCCCTCATCCTCAACAACTGCTACAAGGGGATATTCAAATCCAGCTACATATTTCGTCCGCAATACAGCACCAACTGGTCCCGGCTCGTGGATCTGCAGGACTTCCGCACGATTTACTTTGCCAGTGTGGCGGCGGTGGACGTTGGTCCGTGGGAAGGGGTCCTTCATCTCTGCGAGTACTTCCCCACCAAGTTCAGCTGCTATTGCCATTTGGGGTTCGCTGGACTCGAACTGGACGCTAGGAAACCATGCGCAGTATTCGAGGAATTGAGATTTCAGCAAGCAACAGGAATTGACCCTGCCGCATTGGATCCGAGCAGCCTTGGGAGCAACGTGTTGGGCCCAATGAGACACCCAACGTTTGCCCGTTGGCGCGGATCTTACGTGAAAAACTTGACCAAGATTTCGCAGCGAATTGAAATTGTGGGGATGACGACCTTTGGTGAGATTGTGGAGAGGCTTATGGAGCCGCGAACTGCATTCGTGTCACCGCTCGATACCTTCTCCTCTGATTGGTACTTGTTCAAGGAGGCAATGAGATGGTCCAAGACCAAGTTTGCCAGTAATCGGGCGGTGGAGGACGATTTATTGCGAGTTCCGGCGGGCTACCTGGTCACGTCCGGCATGAGTTCCATACATGGGAATCTCATTCCACGCCGATTGGAGGCAATCATACAATCTGGCATCCACGGACTTTGGGATAAATGGGGGGATTTGCGGAAGGAATGGCGTCGGCGGAAGGCGGGAGAGGATGATGATGATGATGATGAAGAGGACTTTATTGCCTTGTCCTTTGAAAAGTCGGATGTTCATCTGGTATTTTTGCTACTGGTTGCAGGGGCAGGAATGGCTATGGTTACATTCGCGGTTGAAGTACATTTGGAACTAATCGTACGGTGATTCGGTTAGTTGGGCATTAAGTCCGAATGAACTGGAACTAGGGTTGTAATGACAAATTTTGCGTTAGTCGTGAGTAGTGACTAAAACTGCCACTGTTGATGACTTTTTATGTTTCTTATGGTTATTTTCTGATATGCACAAGTAATTCACAGCGTAGGCAATGAAATTCAATTAAACATGCAAAATAACTTTTGAGAATTGACATATGGCTACAGTTGGAAAAAAAGAGTAATTTTAAGAGGTTTCCGCCTGATGAGCGACATGAGAACTCTCAAATTTTGGAAGGAACGAGAAAACTTCTCTCGACGAGTACTTTAAGAATGTGCCCATGGTACCACTCTGTAACCACTGTGTGTAGTGGTACCGTGTAGTAAAGGGCAAAATATGGAAGTGTTTGATTATTTCTTTGCTGGGACAATTCTGAACTGATTTTCAAAAAACCTTTTTATTCGAAGGATAATTAAATTGTCTAAAGGTTGAAGGTCTGAAACCTTTTTTTAGTTTTTGATTTTCGAAAAATTAGCTTTCGCAATTTCCTTTTAAAATTTTACCACTCTGTGACCACTGGTACCGCGGAGATTTAGTGCAAAATATGAAATTTTTTGATTACTTATTTTCTGGGACAATTTTTAACTGATTTTTAAAAAAACTTTTTTATTCCAAAGATAGTTAAATTGTCAAAAGGTTGAAGGTATGAAGCTTTTTTAAGTTTTTGATTTTCGAAAAATTAGCGGTCGAAATTTCCTTTTAAAATTTTTGAATCCTCATATCTCTGGCACATTTTCGAGTTTTGCGGTATAATATCGATTCCCATGCTAGAAAATTTGATTGCCTTTCATTGGAAACCAGATTTTTTAAAATCGGCTTAGCAGTCCCGCAGAAATCTCGAAACAACGATTTCAAGTCTGCGGGTTAGCTTTTTCAGAAATTTAAAAAAAAATACCAAAAATTCTTGGCAGCATGAAAATTCTTATGGGACATCCCATGTTAAATTTTCCACAGAGAAATTCCAGCATGATCTAGATATAATAATCTTCATCCGATCTAGATCTGATGTAAAACCATAGCTAGATCCGAGAGAAATTTTGATCTGGAAAAACCAGATCAGATCTTAGATCGCATAGCAGATTAGCCAAAAAAAGGTAATCTGCAGCAACACCAAAACCACGTTAGAAGAAACTGTCACCAAAAGGCTGCTCAATATTTCTAAGGAATCTCAAGTGCACAAAATTTGATCACGTAGCACGACGCTCACACGAAGCGCTCACGTGACAACATCATTTGCGCAGCTGCACTAATTTCTAATTGAGAATGCACGACAACAAGAAACTGCAAATGAGTGGTACACTGATACGTGTGGAGTATCCTGCGAAAATGTCTCAAGTGTCCCGATGACCTACATCGTTTTGTACTCTTTTTCTGGACGCACTTTAGATTCGGTCAGTCAACACGACGTGGTATTTCGGCGGCGACAAGACTATCCCCGCGCGAGGATCGAAAGTCACGTCCAAACTGTCATCCGCCAATCTCACGGAGAAACGCTGGAAAATGTTGGTGGTGAACAGGAAAAGTTCGTCACGAGCCAGGGTTTCTCCCAAACATGCCCGTTTCCCCACCGAGAAGGGTATTAGGGCCTCATGCTTCCTCACAGTCTTTCCATCGTCAGGGCTGAGGAATCTTTCCGGTCGGAAATTTTCGGGATCCCCCCAGATTTCCTCGTTGTGGTGCAAGTCGTGGAGATTGGCACACAACCACGTTCCCTTAGGTATGTCATATCCTCCAAACTGAGTGTCCTCGGTGGCCATGTGAAATACACCAATTGCAGCGATGGAGGCGATACGACCAATTTCATATGTAACCGCCTCGGCGTAAGGCATTCTAAAGTACAAAATCCTTTTAGAATTTTCCGTCCTGTCTCTCTAAAATGCATTTCAAAAAATCGTCAAATCACTCACGAGCCTCTATCCGCCAAAGAGACTTGCCGGTTCCTCCCGACGACCGTATCAAGCTCACTTTGCAACTTCCTCTGCACTTCGGGGAACTTGGACATGTACAAAACTAACCAAGACAGAGTCTGGGATGTTGTGTCGGAGCCGGCGATGAATAAATCCGAACTTACGGCCACCAACGATTTCACTACAGATGAAAAAAAATTACAACTCGAGTAGTTTTCATTTGTGAGCGGGAAAAAGGAAAATAATTTAAATGTATCGCTAATAACTATACTTCAAACTGTACCTCCCGCATCTTGGTAGAAGCTCGACTTCTCATCCTTAGTTCCGTCAATTTCCTTGAGGTAAGCATCAATAAAATCCCGTGGATTCCCATCCTCCGGTTTATTGATTTGGTGCTCATTAATGTGACCGAGGACGACGTCCCTCATTTTCCTCACTATCACCATTGCTTCCTCCCACTTGGTCCACTTGGGGAACATCTTGGCAAATCGTGGGAAGAAGAGGGCGGGCGCGAAGGACGTGACTTCATTCAAACTGCATTAGGAATACTCTCGAGAGATGAATGGAAAACTCAAGCAAGACAATATCGCAGTGATTTCATTTCGAATCGCACCTCTGCAGCTCATCGAAGATAGCCGTAAGTCGTGGATCATCATGCTTGTAGCGCTTCCCTGTCAAAATCATCCACAGAGAATTCAGCACGACGACAATGAACTTTGAGCTGAGATTTATCGGTTGGCCCTCTGTCGCCTTCAACGACTCCAAAAATTCATTTATTTCGTCCATGATGAAACGCTCCATGGTATTCTTTCCAAAGCCAAAGTCTCGCAGGTTGCGCAATGTGAAACGCCGCTGCTCCACCCATTCCTGACCCGAGGAATTGATGACACCTGATCAAAGTATAACAGCTGATGAAGTGGAGTTTATCTAGTAAAAGATGAAGCACTTGTTCACGTCAAAGTTAAAGCTGGAATCATTTGTTACCATGAGGACCATCGCTTAGCAAAGTGAACGCCTCATGATCTATGCGGCCGGCTAAATGGGGATGGTTGAAGGCATCTCGGATTGACTTCAGGTCCGACAGGACAACCACTCTGCAAATACAATTCTCGTCCAATCACCTCTCATTTAGTTTACAAATGAATCAACCCGTTGCATGGCAGGGAAATGAGAAATGACTAACCTGCTCGAACCGAAGAAACACTGAAATATATTTCCGTACTTCTTTTTCCACTTGGTAAAGGTGACATGGGGAAACTGTCCAATTTCCAATAGATTACCAACTAAAGGGTAGGATATTGGACCTTCAAAAAGAAAAATGACTTGAGCTATTCGTGAAAATCCCTATGTATTTTGAAGGAAAATCAAAGTAGGCTTTTACCGGGTGGAAACCTCCTTTTGTCCCGCTTCAACAATTTGGGGAGGAAGATGAGGCTTAAAATGAGCACTACAACTGTCAGGAGCAGCATAATGATTTCAAAAATGATCTTTTCGCGCTAAACCCACACTCACTACCTCCACTCGACCAGTTTCAGTGAGTCTGTACTGGATGAGCCAAGTGAGAAAACGCCTCTCTGTGTTGTTCTTATGCTCTCTCCGATCCGCTGCTGCGAACTATATTGTGAGTGTGCGGGCTTGCAAATCATTATAGGAGGAGTGAGAATGGTGAGCAGTATTTATTTGCATTTCAGTCCTTGGGATTTGGACAGAGGATGTGTACAGAGAGTTGAAAAAATAGCCTTGAAGTTTGTCCGTGTTTACTTACACTGTACGTACATGTGGTGGACCTTCAACCTGCACACACTTGTCAAGAGTTCTATCTCGATTGGCATTGAATGTTCCAGTATGCATATGCTGTGAGTGTCCCAAATTCATGCGTCAAATGCTGCTGAATAAAATCTGTTAGCCTAATTCATGAAAAATAAATCTTACCTAAATAAATTATCTTATTCCGATGAACAACCGTTACAAAGATATTCAAAAAAAAATTCAAAGTTCCCACTTAAAGATGGATAGATTAAAAGAAAATTTCAGCGACAAAAAAGTCCAATGTACAATCCCATCATCGCTGTGACGAGCACCGAGGTCGGCTGTGGTATATAAGATACTCCAGGGTATACATTTGACCTGGACTTATGGCGTGGAAGGAAATTGGATTATCCGAGCAGCAGTCCATCCCCTGTAAGTAGCATACGAAGAACGTATTGGTCATACTTGTCATGATGACCCCATGTGACATGTGACTCTTTGCTAACGGGTACACACAACCTTTTTCTCAGGGTAGAAGAGAGACTGGAAAAACTTCATCTCCAATTTCCCGGAAGCCGGATTGACATGCAACTCCGGTTTGGAGAGCATAAATTGGTGCCGGCCCAAACTGTCGCGGGTGTCCGCTGGAACGATGCCCAGATTTTCCATGCATTTCCCTGCACCGCACCGAAGTACGTACTTTAATAATTTGCCTCCAAGCCCTTGCCAATATCCTCAGTAGTTTACGAACCCAACTGTCCATCCTCATCACCATCGTGTCCTTGACTGCACTTTTGCGGATCCGATAGGCCATCCTCAATGAGATGCCGGAGGGCCTCTTTGCTCAATACGTAGCCTGACAACGTCCAAGCAACGAACACCATGCAATCAAATAATAAAATTTCCACTCTGCTATGCGTAAAATGATTCGTCATTTTGGGAATTTCAGTAAATTCTGTCGCTATTGACACCTTATTTGGAACATGTTGCAATGAGCCTCCCTCACCTGAACCTCCGAAATTCAGCCCTTGTTTCAACCGCCACGTCACGCGGCAGCCCAGGTAGTGCGGCTCCGCTGGATTCTTGTCCAGCAGGTATCGGCGGAGATTATCGAGGAGGACGTAGGAGTTGTCATCGGCCTTGAGGAACCAATCCGCATCATTCCGATGGTGTTCCCAGACGTACTTGAAGCCCTCTTTGGTCTTTGCCCACAACCAGTTCCGACCCTCGGATACGTTCGGGAGCAGGATCGTCCCGAGCTCTTCATCTTTTCCCATGGAAAACAATTTAGTTTTTTCTAGGACAATTATTGCAGGTCAAACACGTGGCATTTAAAGGCAAACTGAGATCACCTGCGGCAGATGACACAAATAGGAGTTGATTGCACCGGGCTCCCCACGTATTTTTCACGTGAATGCTCCTTGTATGATGAAATTTCGGTCCGGTGAGGATCATGCAGAGCACCCGCACCTCGGTGGCGAGTTTTTCGTCGTCCCTGCAAAATTACGCAAATTAAATCCGTCAGTGAGCTCCTCTGCCATGCCCGGTTTTGACAAGTGAAAGCAAGACTTTGCTACGGCATTCGCCGGCATGAGGACAGGCTTACTTTTTTGGACGAAAGGCCGTTGTTCGAAATCCTCGTTGCGATGAATTCAGGCGGTCCGAGAATACGCTGTGGGTAATCCAAACGGCTGGAACCAAAATGAGCAAAATTTTCAAAACCGAGATCAATAATGGGCTTCGTGGACATGTCATCATCATCTTTGCCAGAGCTTTGGTCACTAGGGTTTACGCTTAAGTCTCTCCAGAGCTTTGCTCAAAAGTGCGGGTGCACACATTTATGAGCTATATGCCGGCACCTGACTGATGGGGACGAGTAATTTCCCGCAGTATTTGCGGCATTACGACGCGGAATGAATTCCCTTGCTAAGCTCTGGATTAATAGCTCTGGATAGCGTGAATTTGTTACAGCTCGGCCCTCATCATTGTTGACCTCATATCACGGCTTGTCGGGCTCCAGCAAAAACTTTTATGGGGCCACAGATAATGGACGACCAGATTTTACAAGCTGCAAGGCTTACAAATCAGAGGGATTGGAGGCGAAGAAGTGCGAGACCCTTGTTGGCGGCAGCAGTGTTTACAAATCGAAAGCGCGCAAATAGCCTCAGATGTATTGATTGTCATGCAGTAATCCTCCTAGATATGCGCTGTGCGCGGAAGGTCTATGTGTAGAATTAGCCCTACGGGTCATTGAACGTGTATGTGTTTCCTGCGTACTTAAATGTCTATCCAGTTTTTACCCAGTTAGTGGTGCTCTGAAAACTTGATAACAGATACCACATCTCGTCTCACCCACTTACACAAGATCCCAACCTATTATGGGCATCAAGGGTAGTATTTCTACAATGCAAGGCGTGCAAAAAAAACTAAAACACTCAACTCCACAGTGAGCAGGGGAGGGGTTTGTGTCCTACTCACGAAATTTGCAACTTTCATTATTTTAGCAATAATAGCTTCAGGAATGAAAATTGTCAAGGCGGGTACATGTTCTTGATCGATTTCAAGCAAAAATTATAAAAAATTTGAAAACTCAGAATTTCGTGAAAACGAACTTTGAAAAATTTAACATGGGATTTCCCATAAGGATTTTCATG
>WJFA01001898.1:0-18366 GCA_009870155.1 Pseudobourletiella spinata
GTTTACGCCCATGTTACAACACCCCCAAAAATCGTTATCCGGTTCCTATTTTTAAACTAGCCTGGCGATTTCGGCGATATTTTAGGAAATGTAATCCCAAAGACTCAGCTTTAATTTGAGCCATCGTTTATAGTCCCCGCTAAAGTAGTTTGGATTTTATTCCCGAAATAAATCGAACACATCATTTTGGGACACCCTGTACATATATATAGGACCTTTCTCAATGGTCACAAACACACACATACACACACACACACAGTTCCTGGAACTTGGAAAATAGAGTGCACAGGGCCTGTCAATTCCTTTGATGGGATCCTGAGCCTTTTCCTATATAACTCTGTGCATGCAACCTCCCATTATTGGAATCCAGCTGTGCCATGTGCCAAGTCCACGAAGGCTTCAGCTTCAAGGGAATCGTCGTCGGAGCCGACTTATTTGAGCGGAATTAATTGGTAACTGGCTCAACTTCCTCCAAGCACCACCACCACCAGCAGCAGCAGTAGCAGCAGCGTCATTACATATATACTTTCAACATAAAATTTTAATGCTTGGAGAAATCCCTTCCGGAATACGGAATGAGCAATGGAGAGCAAGGCAAGGGAGTTGGGGACCAGTGTGACGTCAGCCATAATGGGAATGCTCAAGTCCACCACTTCTTACTGTAGCTATGCTGACTCCTTCTTCGGGGGGAACGGAGGAGGCCGGCCACCCTCTTCAATTCTCCCACTTTACCATAATGATTTAATGAATACTTAAAATCAATTTATTCCCTATTGTTTCCTCAACGACGAAGTAGACAAATGTTTATTCCTCTGGTAATCTTTTGACAATAAGACGCATAGAAGTAGTTCTAAATTAGATTTGGAGCTAACTACCAAAAAATGCACGCTTCCGCGGACTACCCCAAGTTGAACATGCTGTGCAGTTTGTGCGGAAATTCTCACCTGGATCCAGAAGGGCAAGTAGAATCCAAAGCAGGCCATGAGTGCAGCCACGACTGAAATGACGGCCCAGCAAATCCCAAGGGGACCCAACGTCGATCCCATGTCGCCTCTCCAGTATCTCTCTCACTCACGCTCTCACCAGATTTGCCACAACAGTACTGTGCACTGCAGGAAATATTGTCCGACAACTTTCCCACTTTTCAACAAGACCAGCGAGCCTCTGGCAAGCAAGAAAAAACATCCTCCCCAATTCCCAGTCCACTCAAAAGTTCCATCAACAGTCAAAATTTTGTTCTAGAAGAAATTAGACAACTTCAAAACTCCTTTCACATCAAAACCAGTGCGAGCCACACAAACACTTTTACTTCAATCCCTTCCCATATCCCGGTAGTGCAGCGGCGGGAATAAATCCAAACAGTGGCACACATGCTAACTTTTCAATCTGTCCCGATCTGTCAAGCTGCTGCTGCTGCTGCTGCTGCTGCTGCTGCTGTTGCCGTTGTTTCGCGCTACAAAGTAACACTTGATTTTGAGTGACAAAATAATGCGGGAAAGCCCCTGGATGTTATCCTCTTAGACGCATCCGTCCCACTTGCTCAACCATTTTTCTCAATCCGCCACGAGGAACTAAAGCTTCAGGACTGACGTGTGAAAGTGAAGCTAAAAATCCAAAGTTAAGTTTCACAACAGCAAAAAATCCAGGACTCAACACTCACTTACTCTTGTTTATTTATACATGGGGAGAACTCGTGTGCTCCGAGCGCATCTGTCAGGGCGCTGCACCACCAAACTTTTTGAAGAAGGCGCGAGCAGTCCAGTCACCATTGCATAAAATAGTATCAGTTTACTTGGATGAGCCACACTCGGCAAAGTTCCCCAACGTTGGGCCAGCATGTGCTGGCTAGGGCAAACCTATAAGCCCGTCCTGCTGACGCACTGCATTGATGTGTGAGGCTGACAAGAGTTGATATTTCTCACACTATTTACCATGCTATGTTGAGCGCGCGGGTGGTAACACGTACTAAACCGTCTCTTTTGACAGGGTAGCATAAACAAAGTTCCACACTGGTTTGAGGCAGGCTACCGCACCACATCGGTTCGGACCGTACTCACTGACTGACTGAGTGAGTGAGTGAGTGAGCATGCAGTACATAGCCACTGGCCCAAGCGCACGTTACTCCACGACGAATGCCAGCAACCAACTGAGGTCTCACCGGATGAAAGTTCTGCTTTTACTTATGCCTTCTCTCCTATACTGCGCTCAGCCTCTGGCGCTTCACTTGCTGCAACCATCCTGGCTTTCATCCACGTTGAAACGAGTGGAACAACGAGCAAACATGCACATTATTACGTGAACGTCCGGGCAAACTATTCAGAATCGGTCGTGTGTGTGTGTGTGTGTGTGTGTGTGTGTGTGTGTGATGTGCGCATATGCATTTGCCTCTTGTTGGATGTAGCCGTGGTTTCCGGAAATGAGGCAAGATTCTTTGAGAAAAACCGTCGGCTTTTCAAGGTTCTTGTCCAGGGAATTAAAGTCAAATACGTAGCAATGGCAATATATAGTAGATTAGGGTTTTCTCATGCGGGAAAATCCTAAATGATCCGTGGATCCAATATAGCATCCACTGCAGCGTGGGGAAGTCCTCAAATTTCCCGTGGTTACTGTGGGGAAGTGATCCTGGGAGGAAATGATTAGTGAGTGGGAGTTCATGAGACCCTCATCTTGGAGCTAATCTCCCCGTCGGCTTAAATTCTGCTGCGCTGCCATTTGAAGGGGTGCGACAGAGGGGATGATGGTGGTGTGTGTGTGTACTTGTGGGGAGCGGGGAAATTTTGGTGAGAAAAGTCATCCATTTCCATTGATTCGGAGGGGGAGAGATGCAAGCTGTCCCCATGGGGCTCACCCCATCTCGTATTATTCTTCCAGTGTCAAATAATCAGGTTCGCCGGCCGTGTAATGTACTGCCAGCATATTCGTAGGGTAGCTCTCGTACATTTATGACGCAGGGGTCGGGTAAATTATATGGCCATTTACAAGCCTCCGCACGAGTGTCTTGTCGCAGATCCCACCGCGAGGGGAGAGGCTTTATCTTTTTCGGGGGAATCAGCTACTCTGTGGATGTGTGTGTGTGTGTGTGTGTGTGTGTGTGTGTGTGTGTGTGTGTGTAATACTTGAAGATAAGTTTCCCCGTTTACTTACTTAAAGGGCGTCATACCTCATGTGCTTTGAAGGCGGCTGTAGGTATGATGTGATGCGGGGGTTGGGGCGAGGGATTGTCCGTGGATTGAGGGATGGGGGAATTCCCTGGAATTGACAGTTTCTTTCAGACCTTCATCTCACCCTTCCGCATCTCGTTTTCCTCACCATTTTTTTGTATACTTGAGACGACGCTATGGGTTCGTCGTTCTTTGAAATCGGATCCGGATTTCAAAGTCAATATTGACCCATCCTTCCCGTCTCGACTTCCGACGAAGGGTGTGTGTGCGGGTGCCTCCCACCGATGCGGAAGATTTATTGCGTCCCCTCTCACCGTCATCAATGGCCATTAAATAAACTGTTTCCTCTCTCTTTCTCGATATTCAAAGTTTAGCGCGGGTTTGAGACGGGATTTCGAGCGGTCGTATGATTCTCTGTACTTCTTTGAGACATCTGTGCGGTTAGAAGGATGAGGCGGTGCTTTCTGTGGAGCTCAACGGCTACCATGTATTATTATGTATGGTAAGTAAGACTCACCGTGTTGGTGCATTTTGACATGTTAGCCTTGAAAATACCTGAAATAGGCGGGGACATGATCTGATTCATCTTTTAGATTCACTGTTCTAGGCAAATCCTTGGAACGAGTCCAGGAAACGGAAGCAGAGGAGTAGTAACGGTTAAAGACAGGGTGTGATCCCGTAAGAATTTCTTATGAAGATCTGAACTGCCCACGGCATGAGGTCAATTTGTTCAAGTAACCGTCACGGAAAATTCAAAACGTGTTTTAGGAGATGCTATTGGTTCAACTGGGTGGAATTGTACAAAGAATTCCGCACCTCGTGGAGAATGGAAACGAGGGGTGGACCGAAAATTGAGATTGCAGATTGAGACGGATCGCAATTAATTCATTCTCACGTACGACCACGACCACAGCGAGATTCCCTTAAAATTTTCAAATTAATGGCAGCAGTGCTCAAAATGTTTAGTTTAGTGGCCTCTAGTGGAGGTATTTGAAGGTTCACATAACTTTTTACGCGAGATGGCGTGTCAGGATTTTGTTCATGGCGTCACTTCCTAGGATGCTATCAGTTCAAACCACAAAACTGGCCATAACTCATTTCCCCGATTTTGACTGACGCTCTTGGGTTCTGAACAACTTTTGTTAACGGAACTTAATAAACATATCTAGTCCATACTATAAGCTGAGCCTGAGTTGGTGTCTGTGGGCCGCTATGGGCGAGCTTGAGATTGGAGTTTAAAAGTTCTAGTGGGCTTATGGACAGTTTCACATTTCGCAAAAGTAGTTGAACTGGGCTTGGGTGGGCACCGCAGATTTCTAAAAAAAAACCATGGGCGGCCTTGGGTTCAAAAAGTGCTCTTGGGCCTCTGCTCTAGTGTGCTGCCTAACTGTTAACCATGTTAGCCATGTTTAACACTCAGGCTGCAACGGTTATGTGGTAATGTACAGTGTACCATTGTATCGCGCATGGATACTTCATATTCTTACACAATGGTGAGACTCGACCTCACGTTTTTTTCCGCTTGCGAGGAGTAATGTCTAAAATTATTCAAATGACATATACATATACGGATGCAATTGGTTGAATAATATTGTCATGAACTAGAAAATAAAAAAAACCGAGAAGGTTTACGAGGCAGTCGAAAATATCCTGACCGAATTTTCATTTATTGCCCAACGTAAGCACCAGCTTGCCTATCAATGAATTCCTCTGTAGTTTTCCAAATACACTGCCTATTCTCTACTCATGTATGACACTGTATCCCACATGACACAAAAGTGAGTGTCACTCAAAGTAAGGCCACGGTTTTCCTGTTGAAAGATAAAAAATTGTACGAATGGATGTAAGTGGTCTCGCAATGAATTGGATCAAATTAACGTGTTCTCACATTCCGCCGCCGGAAACGCCAATATTGATGGACGAGCTAGAAAGTTGCTTTTAGACTTCCACGTTTGTGACGCCTTCAGCTTTTGGAATTCTGGTACGCCCTTACAGCGCCAGAGCCTGGACAAGATCCTACTTTCTTCCGAACTTCCTATTATTCCCTCCGCAGTGTTCCCAATGCCACTGAACATAGCCTAGATGAATACATTCCCGCTAACAGTAACGCCTCCTATGTAGGAAATATTTAATGCAACCAACTTTTCTTGGCGGCGGAATTACTTCCTAGTTCCTACCCACTATTATTGCATGTGCAGCACGGACTGGGGTAGCGACTGGAGTGGGAAAATGTAATAACAATTGTTGCAGTTGCGGGCGGGGAAAGTCTCGATTCGAAGGGCCCAACAACCTCGCTATTACCGTTTCATGCCATGAAAGGTTTTCCTAAGGTCCTGATATCCAAACGCTAACGTTAGCAAAATCTTATGCACATGACATTGAACTATCAATCAATGTTAAAGAATTACGCTTGGTCGCAATCCACATTCGAAATAGTTGTGCGGCAAAGGCTTATTTTATTTTGCTGGGGGAAAGTTCCGAGTAGGGCATAAATGTCAATGTAAACTAATCGTTAGAGGGATAACATCTGGCGGAACTACAAAGAAATAAAACGGGGATCTCGCAAAGGGATTTTCTCGTTAGTTGACGAGATAATCCCGCCGATGCAATACTGGTACCCTTCGTGCAAAAGGCTCTTACTGTAAAGCTGTGGATGGAGTCGGCAAGTCGGAATTTCGGGATCTCCACGCCGGAACCTACTTCTAAATTGTCCTTATTAATAAAACTCCCGCTTTACCCCTGGGAATTGCACCTATAGTTACAGAGTTGACCCTCGGTCTGATTGAGTAGTTAATCCCGCCTCGCCGTAACATCAGTCAAATTGCTGGCTTTTGCAGTTTAGCCGATAGTTTAATTGCATGAAGCAGTGGAGGAGCGAGCAAGGAACAACTGGAAGGTGATGGAAGTTGACCACAACCTTGAGCATAGGGTCTCAAGGAAATATAAGGTCCTCCTTTGTTTTGCAGGGAGGTACTTGAAATGCAACTTGCCAAAGAGATCAGCAGACGGATCTTAGTGATTCTGCAACACCTTGAGTTAGAATGCCACCTCAACTGGAAGAGCTGTTCAAAGTCGTGTTTGCACTCGCCCAGTTGTTCTAGACCAGGAAAGCTCAGAAGGAAATTCCTGGAATTTGAGAGTTCATGCCGTCAGGTGGTGACTGTAGGATATTCGATACGAGGATGCGAATACTCAGTATTTTCCATTCTCGTTTCTTTATCAGCGTGGACAGCGATGTAGAAGTGATGTATGCGATAGCTGAGGATGAAGCCGAGAATACGAATAGCGTGTGCCCGGGACTCCAAGGTAGGAAACGAAGAAGGGTTGAGACAGAGAGGCAATACATCGTCCTTTTCGTGGCCGAACTCCTCCTCTGTGGACAATTCATCGCCCTCTGCTCCTTCTTCTTGGAACTTGGTGGAATGCTGGGCTGGAAATTTAGATGTCGACTTTGGAGAGTCAAGTCCAAAAACTGAAATGAGCTAGATTAATCTGACTGAGAATTGGGGTCAGGTGTATTGGACATTGGAGATTTAAACAAGCGATATAGATTCAAAGTTCAGCCATTTTAAAAACGAGATGCGGAATCACGATTCAAAGTTCAGCCACTTAGAAAACAAGATTCAAAATCTCGATACATCACTAACTATATTGCAGAGGTGTGCGCCTGCAGTACCTGTGCCTGAGAGTATCCGTCCCTCCGCCTGGCCTGCGCATCTAAAACAAAACATTTTGCCCACGGGTGGCCTGTGAAAGGATGGCCTCTTGTGCCCGCCACGGTTGCGCAGGCGTGCAGGTGGCCTGCCTTGCGCGTCGAAAAAATCTCAACGCTCTTTATCGTTTTAAAAACGCTGACATAACTCCAGTTTTCCCAACGTAGCGTTCCTAAATTTTCATTTTTCTCTAAGCAGCAGCTGTAACTTGAAAGTAAGCTAAAAACATGTAACGGAAACGTTATGGACACGACAGTTCATTTCTTTTACCATGGAACCAATGAGAGTATGTAATCACGTGCAGGCGTCACTATCATAGGCAGCCCACAGGCGGCCTGCATGATAAAAGACGGAAGACCGCCTGCGCGAGCTTCATTTTATGTATTGACCGCCTGCGCCCGCAAGATTCACATGACATGCGTGTCCTGCAGGCACAGGCCAGGCGCAGGCGGCTTGCATTGGCCTGAAGCAGGCGCTAACCTCTGGTGGAGGGTCAACAAATGGTGGGAGGTGCTGGCTGTAAAATCTCATACGAACTTCCTACCACTTAATTTCGACCGAATATATTTGATATTATCATGTTTGAACACAAAAATTTCAGGTAACTATGTTTTTTACGAATTCATTGTGAATGATGGCCTCAGAATTCATATGGAGGGCCCCCAACCCCTGTTTTCGACCGGATTCCGCGATACAACATGTTTAGCAGTGAAACAATTAAGTGCGAATACCACATAAATCTCTAATATTTCCGCACTGGTATGCCAAGATTATAAAAGCATATAGAACATATATATATATATATAAAGCATATATATAGTTAATTCTATATGCTTTTATAATCTTGCTGGTATGCTGTGGTAGGCTGGACTGACGTGGGGCCGAAAGGTGGGGGACAAGGTCGATGTGGAGCTGCAACTTGAAAGGCAGTACCGACGCCTACGATTACAAACTTTATAACACAGACTGGTCACTCTATAACGGTGTCAATAAAGTGATTTGTTTAGTCCCAACTCCCCAGGCCTTGTGTGTGTAATAATTGATATTGATTTCCGCAGTCGCGAGGCGTGCGTTTCCGACGCCTGTTTGACGACGCACCTAGAGCTATCGAAGTTGTTGGAGTAGCGCACCAACACCTAGATAACCCTTCGATTTAGATTTGTCCAAATTGGTGACGCCCAACTCTGTTAAGTGCGGTGGTCAACAATTAACCAGGAAATATTGGAACCAGAAATGTAAAATTTACTTATGTTTTGTCTGTTCACCAATTTTTATTTTGTTCCACTTTCAACGTGATGTTTTAAAAATATTCTCAATACCTTATACCAACTGTACAGGGTGCTTCAATAGGATATGTCACATTTGTTTTCCTTATAAAACTTGAACACCTCAACTCACATCAATGATCTTGGTATTAATCGAAAGCTGAGGCTTTAAGAATTTGTGTGGTACCACACTCGACCATGTGCAACAAATGGTACCAGAAATATGCACCAGTCATGAAATTGCATGGTAATTTAACATTGTCGTAAACGGGACCTATTTCTTGTCAAAACTCACAAACCAGATGTCGCACAGGCATGCCAAATAGCGTGTTTGAAAGCACTTCCACCACCTATTTCAACCATGAGCATCGCTACTGGCTGTACCTGAAGTCCAAAATCGGCGCCCGGGTGGGTGCGGTTAACTAACTGCAAGGGATGTGCTTTACAATTTGATGTGAGAGTGTCACGGGTATTTTGAAGGATTTTAACTAGTTGTGAATAAGCCCATTGGCTTAACAATAATTGATAATTTAAATGATATCACCGGGTAAAACATGTCCTCCACAACCTTCGTCTGCCTTGCTACCTGTGTACGATGTGCTGTCAGACCGGCAGACACTCAAAAGTGTCCAAGTGCTTTGCGTTTAGATGGCTAGATGCATGCCTAAAGCTAACCTCATGCCAAATGTTGCTAGCAGCGATGATACCGCTGCTACAAATCATGTGTAATCAACTTTTTCGAGAAATAGCCCAAAATCTTAGCTGCTCGTAGGAAGAAGCCATGATTCCATCGTCACGTTGGACATCAGCAGAGCCGATAGTGTGTTTACAAGCACACTTTGGATGTTGCTCAAACTAAAGCCGCGCCCTGCGTACATCCATAGGCCGGTAGAGATTCTTGTGGGCCGTCGCCGAAACATTTTGGCGTTTACCTGCCCCTGCCATGTATTCAGTCCTATCAAACGATATTGGCATTTCTCGCTATGTATTCCTGCTTCAATACTTTGGAGTAACTGCTGAGATCTGAATGCGAGCAATTCAAACTGATGGAGGATCCCGTACAGTCCGATGTTGAACGCAATGCTGAGGAAAGGGAGGATGGCGTACTGCGACAGCGGCGCATCCTGGATTGAATTAATTTTGACCACGAGCACATTCGACATGACTGCTGCCGAACTTGCAAGGTAAATAAGTGAGCCAAAGCACAACTGCGCCGACTCATTCATCATGTTAACTGCCACTTCTAATTGCAGATGAATATGACGTTTTTCCCACCATGTGAAGCGTCTGGCACCTGAAGACCTGCAAGTTTTAAGGGCAAAATACTTGTTAACCTTTTATTGTTGTTTCAAAACAAAAATCCTAATAGTTAAATAAAAGAGAAACCTTAATATTTGAGTGGAACGAAAAAGCGCTTCCGAAAATACGGATACCGCACCAAGGAATATGACACCTCCTGCTGTCATCAGCAGCCAGTCGAGGATGAGTACAAGCCAGTGGGCCAATTCGGATGCGACAGGAAAATCCCTGCGTATTCTGCACGGCAAGTAGTACGGCAAGAGAATGGGTGAGTTTTGTAGATTAAGCGCAATTAAGGCAGTGATGAGGGGCGTACCTATGGTGAAGTATGCCAATAGTGTAACTACCAAGAGAATCATTCTATCCAATAGTTGATAATCACACTTGGTGGCTCTATGTGTACCTGAAAAATGCAAATGACTGACTAATGATCACATAATTTACGTTACGTTATAGAGTCTTAAATGAATTATTGCAACATATATTACCCGCATAATCCGAGCTGAAGGCTTGAAACCAGTTGTGGAGACCCAAAAAATCGCTACTATGTGATAAGGCCGTTAAGCCGACAATGCTTGCTCCAACGGACAATGCAGTACCCGTACCGAAGAAAAAAAAATCAAACGGAAGAAGTCCGTCCACGCTCAACTTTATGTTTTCGTCCTGAACGACGCTTACTATTAGAAATACTGTCCGAAGTGAAAGTGTTACAACGATGGTTTTCGCTATATAGCGACGGAAACCAGCATGAGCGCTTACAAACCGCCCCCCGTTACCTTTGCGAGTAATAGAAAATGAGGTGACACAGAAAGTGGCGATAAAGCGGAGGCTGAGATCAGTGGAACTCAACAAAATTGACTCAGGATCGCGCAAAATTCCGTGCATGCTCCAAATTATTGTACTTTTCCACTCAAAGATGATTCTCCGGATTGAGCTTGTACATTTCAGTATTAGTCGCAGCCTAGGCATTCTGAGATTAGCGAAAATGAGAATTCCGGGGTAAATTTGATCCACTATAATTCACTCACTACTTGAAAAAATTTAAAGCTGAAAAGAGTTTGAGCGAGTGAGGGCATGGTTCCGTCACCGCGCATTTACATCTTCACAACCTTTCGGAATTCTTACTGGTCAGGCTGTTTTAAATTTAGTAGAAACTTCCCTTTGATAATTTTTGTGACCCACTTGAGCAAATCTCTGCATTCTTCAAGACTATAATTTGGATACTTAGTCTATACCACCTGTTATTATCGTTATCGTTATGCGAATATTGATCGCACATGTGAGTAATCTGATATTGTCACATGAGTAGTATCCTAAAAACCGACCACTGCTTCAAGAATAATGGGGAATGGAACCAAAATTAAAGTTGATATGTAAGTTCAACGGGGGCTTCAATGCTTGTAATTTGATTTCTGGTCCGTTTTTAGTGTATTATTTGTTCGATGAAAAAATTGGAAGAAAATCAGTATGTAGACTTTGCGGTGGTAGTTTAAGATCTATAGCATAAATGTGAGCATAATGTTGTCCTTTGCCGATGTTTGTGTGGCAGTACACGGTAGGGAAAATTACGGGGTCCCATACAAAGAAAGAGAGGGTTTGGATCAATGGGTGGGCCTCCGAATGAGAGACACTCATCTCATCTGCCCTACCAATGTCACCCTAAATTGTAGACTTTTCACCTTCTCTTATCAAGCATTTTCATATTGTTTGAAGTTATGTGGCCCTCAGTAGGAAATCATAATAGGGTGGCGAGACTAATTGTTGGATCCACGGCATCGTGGGTGAGTTACACAGGACATTTTTACATGTCAATTGCGCACAGCGCCGACACCATATGGAGGGCAGAGGTTGTCCATAAAGATTGCCTCTCGCAAAGGATCAGTTGTGGGAACTCACATTTGACCCTTCTGGAGGGTCACAAAGTTGGAGGTCAATAGTTGCAAAGGGGGATACGTGTTCACTGAGAAATCCCATAAGGAGTTTCCAGTTTTGGATTTTGAGTGCCTTCTCATTAATTCATGTTGTGGTTCCTGGGGCCAAAACCTGTCATCACAATTTTTGCTTCAGAACGCCTTGAAATTTTTAGAAAGTGTGAAACATTGGTGTTGTTGATCCTGCAAGGGGATATTACTTACATAAATCAACAGGGTTGGGATTTTTGCGGCATTTTTCAAAATTCACTCTAAATTGAAAACGGTGATTTTCTTATGGGATTCAACATGGGATTTTCCAGTAAGCAGTTCCCACCTTTGCATGGTTTGACCAAAAACTTTGTCACCCTCTGGTTGGGTTAAACCTGAGTTTCACCACCTACTGCTTTGCTAGAGGAAATCTTTATGCATAAGCTCTGCGCTAAATAGGGTGTCGGCGATTTGCGCGATTGACATGTAAAAAATGACCCTTGTTAGAAGAAACTTAAAATAAATTACCTTCTTGATTTCAGCGCTCTGCAAGTAGTAGTGATGTCTGAAACGATTTAGTCACCTCAAGGCGAAATTATAAGTAAGGTTTACAGGAAAACGAGTTGCTTGAAGACAAATTAAAGCAACATTAACATGACAAGTTATTGACCAGTTTTTAACACGAATTAGGTGGACGCTCTAAAAATTTGTTACCCATGCAATTTTGTCATTTTTTTCCAATTTTTACACGGGTGTATGATTATGCAATGCGGAAAGCGCATGGCGGAACGCGGAAAGGCAGAGTTATACGCTTTGTCAAGTAAATTGGAAATGAACGTGGGGAGTCACATGATTACCCGGGATGTAAGACCTAGGGATGTCCAATACTGATACGGAGCCACGTATCGTATCATCAAATACGATACGACAATACGGATACGAAATTTTAGGTACGTATCGTATTCATATCATTTTCATGATACGGTACGTCGATTTCGTATCGCATTCAGAGCCTGATATGCGTATTCGTATCGTATCGTATCACGTATCTAATTAGAACTAAATGTAATGCCCAGAACGAAAAATTCTTGCTGCAACTGAAATAATTGCAAAATCAACGAAACATTCACATATGTTCTTTATCACATGTCAAACTCGACGTTGGTAACAAACAAGTGTCAGTAATTCATATCAATGAACCATGAATGGCAAAAATGTCATTCTGGCCTCTTGAAAATGGTAAACGCTTGCGTATAATACACAGCAGATAGGCATCAATTTATTCAAACTAATCTTCTTCAAACCTCCTCAATAATATAGTCTTCATCACATGCCAAACTCAACATTGGTTACAAACAAGTGTAACAGTAATTCATAGTAGTTAACCATGAAACGCAAAAATAATTCCATTCTGACATCTTAGAAATGATAAACACTGGATTATCCTAAATACCAGACAGGCATATGCTGATTTAAACTAAACCTCTTTTAACCTCTTCAATAACATAGTCTGTCTGTATGACATATGATACTCAACTTTGGTAAAAGAACAAGTGCAACAGTAATTCTTTTGGTAGAACTTGTAAGATTTTTAGGCCCAGTACGATAGTAATGGATGCATGTGATACGAAACACATGGTATCCGTATTCGCATCAGTATCCGCATCCAAAATGATACGAATACGAGCATGAGTATCGTATCAGTGTCACCCAAGATGCGAATACCGTATCAGTATTTGGACATCCCTAGTAATACCATCCTTAGCCTCCTCCATTAGACTAAATGACAGAGCTTGAATTTCCTCATCACTAATAGAATTTGCGCGGGGACAATAGCACAGTTTAACAAGCTACGAGAAGAAAACGCTTCTCAACAGCTATCCCTGTTCTTATAGTGTCATTCGCAGCAGTACAAATAAGAATTAAGTAAAAAATGAGGAGGGAACAGAGGTGTGCGCCTGCGAGAAATTTTTGTGCCTGTAGGACCTGTGCCTGCGCCTGGCCTGCCCATCTAAAATCAAAAATTTTGCCCACGGGCGGCCTATGAAAGGATGGCCTCTTGTGCCCACCTGGCTTGCCCAAGCGTGCAGGTGGCCTGCCTTAGCGCATCTCTATCGCTCTCTATAAATCTCAACGCTCTTTATCGTTTTAAAAACGCTGAAATAACTCCAGTTTTCCCCACGCAGCGTTCCTAAATTTTCATTTTTCTCTAAGCAGCAGCTATAACTTGAAAGTAAGCTAAATCATGTAACGGAAACGTTATGGATGCGACAGTTCATTTGTTTTAGCATGGAACCAATGAGAGTATGTAATTACTTGCAGGCATCACTATCATGGGCAGCCCACAGGCGACCTGCAAAAAAAAGAGGGAAGACCGCAACAAACATCGGGTTGTTGGAGTAGAGTGGACTCTCAGTCATTACCCAAATCACGGATGTAAATGTAATGCTACAATTTGTGTGCTATGTAAAATACCTTACAACATATAGATTGATGTCGAATTGAAACGCTCATAAAGTCATTTACCGGATGTCGACGGATATCCGGTCGGCCTAACCGAATCCGATCCGACTTACTGCTGTTCGGATACGTGTCTATCCGTGTCCGAGTACGTTAATGTTTGATCAAATATTTACCTAACCTAATGCAATTTTTATTGCATTCACGATGTCAACCGAAATTCCCATTATGCTAACCCGAGCTGTCGGGTAGAAAATCCATTTTGCAGTTGAAAAACCAATAACACAAAGGGTCGAATCAAATTAGCCGTCTACAATCACTTGTCTCACAGTTCATATCGGCCTACGAATGTCAATGGCTTTTGGATATGATTGACGAGCATTAGTACAGATCACTTGTTTCTGGCGAAAAATGAACTCAATTCGTTTCCACAGCTTGTATTCTATGGTTAGATGTGTAGAAATTTCCCTTTGCCTATGTTCAACCATGTTACGCGTAGTAAATAAATTTATTCCACGTTATCATACCGAGAAAACCTGCCTCGTCGATATGGAAACTGACTGGCTAAAAATTGCTCACATTCATGATGATGCATGATTTGTCGAATTAACTTTTATACCTCCTTTCCCTTCCGTTCAGATGTCTCCCCCGGGTAGTCAATCCTGGAATAAAAAAACGAATGATCACAATATCCAAATGCAGTTCACAACTCAAAAAATTTAACCGAAAAATTACTTTTACTATGTAATCGAATTTTTGCAATCCACTCATCAAACTGACGGGCTCGATTCTCCGCATTCTCGCGGAAGCGGTCGGCGATGTTCCGAATTTGAACTTCATCATCATCTGGTTCTCGAGTTAGAACTTCTCCAATCGGATCTCCTACCTTTATGCCAGGGTCGGGAGGCTCTTCAACTTTGCCATTGGGGATCCCCTAGTCTATGTCCCAGAACCGACCGGCGTTGAACCTCAACTGCCAAAATCTTCGAAGCCATCGGAACCCCTCGAAAAGCCCAGCGCTTGCAACTAACGCTCCGCAGACGGATCCTCTTGTTAGAAATGCCACTATAATTTTGATAATGAATTGATGATGAATTAACAACGAAGCAAAAACCAAAGCAGTTACATATGATTACGTATAATCCACCCAAAATTTGCCGTCGAAACAACTGGGGTTTCAGTTGTTGATGGAATCGAGATGGTTGTTGCAGGATCAAAGCAATGTCACCCAGGGTGGATTATCCCGTAGATTCCCTCGCGATCTTCAGTGGTATCACCATAGCACTTAGCTGAATGGCCCTCGTGCATGACCCAGTATCATGCATTAAGGACACAATCGCTACACTTCTCCGAGAAACAAGCGTAGTGATCTTCGCAGGATTCCCTAATGGTTGCGCAACAAACTAAATTCCACTCTATTACCCAAGCAAATGTAATGGTTGTGAATACCATGATTTGTGTTTCAAGAGAGTTTCCAACATAATCTTGGCTTCGAATTCGGTTTATAGCGGTACCGTTTTTAGCAGTACTTTTATTTAGCGGTAGTATTTGAATTCCACGGCAGAAGCCTATTTGTTTGCACGGGGATTAGTTTGGACTATAACGCTAATTTATATAGCGGTACAACTTCTAGGATCCCTACATGAGAAATCTGTTTGTATGTAACATATTTTACGGATCTTGAAAGTTTACTCCATGTATTCTGCATTATCCCCAGTCTTTCAAATGTAAATTTTCGTGTTTTGAATTATAGCTGCTTTTAAAACAGCACACTACTTATATATAATAATTTGCGGCAAGATGTGCAGCTAATAAAAAACAAGTTCCAAACTGTAAACTAATTTCGTTCACAAATCTTCATTAAATGCTAAATCCCATAAGGATTTTTCATGTTTGAATTTCGAGTCATTTTTGAAAAAACTTAATTGCTAAAATATTGCCTAAATTGCTTCCGATACTGTTGTGTGCAGGTAAAATGCATCCGTATGGCCTACAAACTCAATATTGTACAATTTCTGAAAAAGTGACAAAAGAGCCCAAAAGTGAAATTCGAATTTTTGGTGCAACACATTACTAAGGCGTTAATGCGAGATTTCTGCAAACTCAAAACGGGAAAATCCTTACGGGATGAAGACCCCTCCCATTTTGGTTCCGAGTGAACAAAACTTCGATGGCTTGTAACTCGGGCAAACCTTAATTTTCGCACCTAGGAGTTTGGCATAATTAATGTTCTTATGGGACCTCTTAAACCCGCATAGTGTCCATCCTGTGGTAGGAGGACATGTGGGACCCCCCCCCCTTTGTTGGTAGGTTTCTAGAAACCGTAAGAAGTGGAAAAGTGCGCAACAAGTCAGCGATGAACTTACGAAACTGATAGGGTTTGCTCTTCACAAGGATATACGAAAGAAATTTAAGCGGTGCAGATTCCAATTTCGTTTTACAAATCAAATTTGGGCTTCAGATTTGAAGGACATTGGGAATGTAGCCGAGGCATGCTACAACAACTATTGCGTTTCTTTAGTGGTTGACGCCTTTAGCATGAAGTCGTACACGCGTCTGCTTAAGGACAAAACTGCTGACTCCATGATAAGTTCATTTAAATCAATATTACGTGAAACCAAAGAGAAGCCTATGTGGTTTTACACCGATCAAATAAAGGAAAACTCCTCCCAGCCATTTCAGAATTTTCTACTGGCGAAAAATAGGACTTTTTAATATTTGCTCGCACATGAAATCTTCGTTTGCTGAAAGATTTTCCAGACACTGTTCACCGAAATTCAGCGCTACATCACCGAAAAAAATACACTCAGGTTTTATGACAAGCTTGAGGATTTCACTGTCGCCTACAATAACACATACCACAAGACCATTAAAAAATCACCTAATGAAGTCAACAAGCAAAATGAGATTGCCATATGGCTGCGAATTTTTGCAAAATCGTTTTAAACAATGCCAACTCCCATTCCCAAGTTTAAAGTAAACGAAGACGTTTGCATTAGCGTCAGTAAACTCCTACTTGAAAAAGGTAAGCAAATTTCGTTCGCTATACACATAGCGCACATTCAATTAAAAAATCAGTGAATCCTCAATTCTTGCCCAGGTCACGATGATAAGTGGTCCGGAGATATTTTCAAAATTTCGAAAATTCAGAAGACAGACCTATAGACTTTCAATCTACGAGATTCAAGCGGGGAACTGAACCGAAGTTTCGAGTAATACCGGCGAGCAATCATTCTGATGGACTACGTGGTGATGGTCCGGCAGTTGCACGTTTCTCAAATCTCATACCTCCAAAAATAGATCACTTCAAGTACCAATTTCGTATGAAAAGTTCATACTTGAATAGTTGATACTTGAATTCATTAGAGACTTGAATGCGCAAGCTATGGCGGAATAGTGTCCTTTGAAAATTGTTGAATATTTCATAAGAAAGATGGAAATTATTTGCAAACTTCAAGTCACGGTACTTGCTGTGAAAAAACACATCGTGCTCTCTGCTGAAATGCAAAGTCTCTGGGTTTTAGACGAAAGTGTCTATACTCGGGGAAATTTATGGGAGATTATCCCGTTACTAATGATAATCTAGGAAATCTGATGGATACATTCATTTATAACCTTAAAACTATCGCATTTCCGTACGAAGACAACCTCGTTTATTTGGATAGAATGTACACGGAACTTGTAACCGTCCCTTACCGAATACAAGAATATCGCGAATTATTAGATAAAATTGCTGAAGAAATCAGGACATACAAATGAACCTAAATTTGAAAGCCTTGACACCCCAGAGGAATATGTTACTTTCAAACTTCGTTCCCACAAAGCTGACCGAGTGTCTAGGATTCTAGCACTGAGCAAAATTTCGAAGTCGGAACGTACCAATCTGAAGTTTCATTTAATTTCAAACAATTTAGTAAGTCTATAAACTTTGAAAAGTTTACTTTTGTCTTTGGAAGATGTCATACCGTACTATTGGCTATGAATGAGCCTCCTAATACTGATAACTCTACAATTATTTGAACCATAAATAAAACGTTCAGGAAATGAAATTATGACCAACTTGATCCTCAACTCATTTTTGACGATGGAAAGATTTCAACTGTAAACACTGACAACAAATTTCGGGTTCAGTTGCCAAAAATACTCAATAAATTCCTGGGTATTGATGTAAACGCCAACTTTGGATTTCGAAAAAATATTTAATTTTTTTCAGCGCGAAGCCGCGCCATGCGCAAGAAAGTTTGGCACTTTCCTATGTTTCAGACACTGCTGCATGTGATGGTATGGTACTAGCCCCCGGTTGATATAGCTTGTACAGACCTAAAGCATTACTGGTAAGTGTACCTTATGTGAAGTTAGTTTTCCCTATAGAAAGCATGCGATTACGTATTTTCTGTATTCCCCTGTTTTATACCTGCTTTCCATGATAGCAGGGATGGGGGATTCCTATAATATAAATACAAATACGAATCAATTCTGAATCCTTAAAAAGTTTCCAATACGAATTTCGAATACAAATCACAGTTTATTTGAATACGAACACGCATCAAAATATTCATATTTTTCA
>WJFA01001899.1:0-18358 GCA_009870155.1 Pseudobourletiella spinata
TGCAGAGAACAAAAGAACATTCCAAAATTTGGCAGACTTTTGAATATTCAAGTGTAGAATTTTGTCGCAACGGAACATTATTGCAGTAAGTAAGACATTGAAGAAGTCCTCATGGGGCTCAAAGCTTAAGATTAAGTGCTTGAAATCATTAAAATTATCAAGACAGAATCACCGAGCTGTAGAAGGTGTAGATTTACAATAATGGTATTCAGTGGGGAATCTAGCATGAGGAGAATTCTTCCGAGCATAGTCGTATTGCGGCCTTCCGCATCACAAAGTTCAAGTCCAAGTTCAAATTCTTTCCCCACACATAGATACAGAGTCTACTCAGTATAAATTACTGTGAAGGAGTAGTGACTTACTTAGTGCAGACATGCAAAATCAAGTAGATCAAATGAACTTCCTTAATTTAAAAAGCATGGAAATTGTCATAATTTTTTACAACAGCACTAACCTATCCTAGGTTGATGCGACTCATATGGCATGGTTGAGCTACTGCGTCTCAACACAGAGACCCTCATTATCCAGCGTGAGAGTAGTTCCTTATACATAATCTGCCATACCATAACTCTTTCTCACGCTTTTCTGATCAGGTTTAAGCCTGATGCAGTGCAAATTGATTCTAAGTAGCATTAAAATCTATTGGCGTAGTCCATAGGTCCATGCTTAATGATAACAACCCGAGAATCCTTGTTGCAAGTCCCTTTTCCGGTGTTAAGCTGTGACGACACACTTACACACACACGCACATATACAATGAAAAACCAATAGCATGCCTTTTGTCCACATGTCCCCAACAATTCCTAATCAGGATGTAGCCCATGGAGGGATCACGTCAAGAGCGCTTCAGAGCGCAGCGCACATCCTCTCAAGGACTCAAATGTGTAATACTAGGGTAACCGGCATGATATGAGCCACACAATGGTCAAGGGGAAAACTCAAATTCTACACACACGTTTCATGACTGAGTGATAGTATTAGTAGGATTAATAATTGCCATTAGGGCCCAATAATAAAGGGCAAGCGTCTTGGTGGGGAAGTGCTGCCGCCTGCTTCCACAGTGGGCACATCCGTTGGTGCTGTTGGTGAAAGCCTTCACCTCCAATGTACACACCAGCAGGGTGGTTACTCATTACAGAAAATAAACTTGATGCATGCATTCGACATGATTATACGACCGTAAAGTACTATATGTACCAGCAGCGGGGAGAAACTGACACGACACGAGTTGTAAACCGGAATGACCCTGAGAGATGGACGAGAAGTCGTTACAGCTGCACTTATCACTACTATGGCACCAGCACTGCCAACTACGAAAAAATTAGCCCTCCATATCTTCTAATGTGCTGACGTTTGTTGACTGAATAGGCAGACACACACTTACACACACAAACATATACATGTACGCTCACAAACAAATTCACATTTCCCGAAAGGATGTCCCTCGTTGCCCCTTACGCACGGTCTCTCACCATTTCTCGCTGTGATAAGCTATCCATGAGCTATAAATGTAGAACTATTTTAAATGTAGTTTTTTAATCCAGATTAAACTCAACCAAGTCTAATTATCTGACACTTGGAGATGTGAGAGCTATTTTTGCTCGTTAGCTTTATTTTTTTCCATATTTGCACTAGTCGCGTGACGCACATTGATTACATGCATAATCGCTACAAAAATATACATCAATAATGCATCAATTCAGATCCCCAGCCGTTTAGCATTACGACGCCGCCGATTTGATCCTTATCAAAACCATGCATGTTTATGTACCATCAAGTTCTTGAAATGGCATCATTTTCCTAGTCTCCAATCAAATTGTCGCTGTTTCCAGGCTCGAGAAAGCTTGTGTAAAGACTCCCCACCAATCAGTCGTGGTTGAAAGCGCGAACTTCTCACTTAGTTCCTCGTCTTCCCCTTCACTATAAAACGGTGACTGGACACAAAGATATTTTCAACGAAGAAATGCACAAGGAGCTCTTTGATTTGGATTTTTCCCCAATGTCTACAACGACGTCAATCTCGACAGCACCATGATTTGGAAGTAGCTGCATTAGTAGGAGATCACCTATAAGAATGGTAACATTCATGATACATGTAGACACTGCCAGTCTATGTGTGCCATTTCTACAGCAGTACCTTGGAGACCACCCTCAAGAGGTCGAGTAGGGATCAAATTTTTTTGCACGGTCATTTTTAATTTGTATTTACAAGTCATGTCGACAAAGATTTATTGAGGATTTTATCAGGCTCCGATGTGTGTTTTACGCTTTGTAATGCGGTCGTTTTCACAGCATATAAAGAGCAGGGTGAACACTCACTACACGGTAAAACAAGTGTTATCTGTCGTTATGGGCTCCCATCTTTGCCCCTCGAACTTCCAAGGCTCAACATTTAAACTTTTTAACGATCATAGGCTACATTATCCGTAACACTAATCCTACAAAAACTTTCACCAGACTCCTCAAAACGGAACTTGTAACATGATAGGGATAGTTACTGATTGTGCTTTCACCTCCTTCCAGGTTGTGTCCGTTGCCCGCCTGTTTAGTTGATCGACAGAACTAAAATTGTCCAACTTTAGCGTGAATCCAGTTCATCAAACCATTCGTTGACTACATTTATTATCGAGTCTATTTGACTGAAAATCTAGTTTACCAATTTGTCAAATGATCGAATATAAGGACCATCTAGGTTTTTGAACCGCATTTTAGAATTTAGTAATAATGTTTTTGAGTTTTGTGGGGACAAAGTTAGCTCTCACCTCTTCGTAAATATTTATTTAAATGTATCTCACTTACGCATACTGGAAAATTAACAAATTAGTCTCGAAGAGCTTTTGAGAAAAAATTATGTTCAAACATTTGTTTGATGCAATCTGCGCTCAGTTCATGCCCAAGCCACAAAATCTCAAAGGAGTCGTAATCTTTCTGACGTGCTAAATGGAAATTAAAAGAACTTCCAGGTTATCGTCTGACCCAGACGCTGCAAAGACAAGAATGAAATTATGTTTCTCAGGAATTCTGTACAGGCTGCGGGAGATTAAAATTTCAACTGCAGAATTAGAGGATTTGTACCAAATCGTATGATAGAGGCTTTCAATTGGTAGCAGAATTATTTTTATGAACTTAGAAACTTTGACGAACACGAGTTCACATATTGCAGAGTACCCTGCATACAACTATAATAAATAGTAAATTCCAATAATTGCAGAACAATAGGCGTATCATGTCATGTCATGTGCATGTCATCATGGAGGAAATATCGAAACACTTTTTACCAAATTTCAAAACCTGATTCTGCTTTTGTTTTGACTTCTTGGTCGAACCTACTGCTTAGCCTACGCAACATAGTATCGTTTTATTTAGACTTAATGCTGTACGTAAATGATTATTATGAGGGGTACTGTTTTACCCTTGAATCAAGATATTTGAAAATAATTCTAAGTGCATACTCATCATGTTTTACTGAGAAAGATGCCTTCGTTATGCTAAGAAAAACGTGGTTCAATTAATCTGCTTATTTAGTTACCTCATGAAGTAATCGGGAGTAGTAATTACAAACAATTTTGTGATTACAAGGTAAACTAGTTTTTGTTTCCAACTAGTGAATATTCGGGAAACTGTTTGTTGAGTAGCTAAGAGAAATCTAGTTAACTGGATTCGAGGATCGCACGTTGGGAGAAACTTGGTTTCGATTAGCTGAATTTCGATGCACGATGAGTAAACTACCATACAAATCGTTTCGCACAACAACCATTTTCATAGGCGCTGCAGCGTGGGTTATATCATTATCGCATCAGTTCAAAAATCATGCGCCTATCATAAACCTCTTGCCATAATATTCACGAGTGTCGTTATTAGTAATGGGTAGTGATATCGATATTCTAAACCGTTTTTCAAAGTTTAATAGGCATTACCAATTTTTTATGAGACGCAACTCGATGAGATTGATGGGGAAGACGGTGTATAAGCAGCCGTGTATACTCCGTATTAGCGCGAACTCCCTGAACACCTTTCGCCGGAGTTTACTTTATCTTCAAACTATCCATCTTCGCGCCAGTGCTCCAGTGTGGAAATCCGACCAGGTGTTTTGTACATTTTCACAAGTTTAAGTTTCAAACTTGGTTGAAGGAATGAGCAGCTAAAGTGATATGTGGAAATACAACGAAAAAATTAAATCATAACCGTATGAAGTCAACCTTAGAACTTTGACCATACGAAGGAAAAAGCCGCCACAAAATCAAAATTCGGTGTCAAAACATTTTTGGTATGACCACGCATATAGATCAGAGGTTTCAGGGTGGCGAGCGTGGCGAAAGTTCAAAACTGAAAGGAAATATTCCAGTCTGTAATTTCAACTTCTTAAGTAAGTGTATTGTTTGTGCAGAAGGAAATGGCTATGTTTTTTTCGTTTTGAATTGATATTATTCAATGCTGAGAGAACTATCGTTTGGAAAAACTTTACAGATCAGTATTAGTAAGCAAGAATGACATTATTGTAATCGATATCAGCGAGTTCACTATCGTTGTCACCATCATTATTGTAATAAAATCCATATACTTTCCCGCGCTGGTCGCGGGCCACTGAAATTTACAGATGAGCTTAAACCGAGCTAGTTTCCGAATTTGGCTGTGAGCATTGATCCGTTAGGCGAAGACCTCCTTAAGTCCCAATAAAAGTAATGTTCTTAGCCCACTTCACCATCTCAGAGTGAGAATTTAGATCAGTTTTTCGCCTTACGGGTGGGTCCTAGAAAAGATTTGATGGTTTCCTTGTGTACACCAGCGATTGCGCATCATCTCCCAATTGCACGAGTATGTTACGATAAAACCATTTCTCCAGGCGCGTAGACGAAAAGACAAATGTCGTAGAGCTGAGAATTAGTCATTGTATCCCTCTCGCACACAATTTAGGCCATCATCGGTGGAAGCAGTGGAGCTAGTCAGCCAGTCGAGTCTCTGGGCTGCTGGTGACGGTGGCAGAGGTGTTGTGGGTTCAAAAGGTGGGAAAAACTGATTGTGGACTCAAAACGACTGTGGTAGTCCAATGGATCTCACCCTGTCAGGTGCGGGATCAAGAAGTGAAGATTTTTGGAAGGGGAAACTTGCAACTTCTGGATCGTGTTTCAAGTGAGTCAAATGAAGTGGAACTGTATAAGTACAGCCTGTCTCAGATTTCTATGTAGCCACTTTGATGTGCAATATCTTCAGAAGAAAAAAAGTGAGAGGAATGCTTAAATGTATTTCAAGCATTGGAATCCAGAGAAATTGTATATTATATAGTGCCTACTGTCTAATCGAAATCTGCGCTGCGCACAGCCGCTGCCACTAACCACTTCTACCACTGTTGAATGTCTCCAGAGTGTACTACATAAGGATGAGGGCTACGGAATGCCATGGGGCTTACTTTTCTACGTTGGGTTGTTTGGGATTTAACATCATGTCACAGTAGTCAAGTACTCTCTGCGAAACCCACGTTATGTTTCTCAGTTCTCTGGTATGACATTTATTCGAATGACCCGTTGAGCGGGAGATATCATGGGAAATAACGTTAGTTCTGTTCATCTCGAAACAGTGGTGATAACTTTGAATAGGAGGTTCAGTCTGGTGTCCACAACGGATCAGCTCGGGGTTAATAGGGCATGTAACCCTTTGTTTATAAAATTTTTCACTTTTTAGGCCCGATCCAAAATCGAAAAAAGATGTTAATTGAACGATTGTTTAATGATCATTGGTGCTCATAAATCATATCTCCGCGCTTGATTATGGAAGAAATTCATGTTTTTCATGAAATAACTTAGAGTAGTCGTAAATTTTTTTGACTGCTTCGGTATTTGAATAATGTGTCAATGTGTTAATACGCTCTGTGTAATGAATTTTTTGAGGTGCTATCACATCTGGCCATATAATCAGCTGCACGAGATTCCCCAATGAACATCTTTTTTCGATTTTGGATCGGGCCTAAAAAGGGAAAAATTTTATAAACACCAAAGGGCCTCCCTTTGGTGCATGAAAATCCTTATGGGAAAACTCATGTTATATTTCCCAGAAATCTATTTCGTGACATTTTCAGTAATTTTCACAAAACCCCATTTTTTCATCAAAACTGAGAGCCAAATATAGAATTTCGATCCCTATTGTAGCTCTCACATCGTCGAATTCAATTTTTAACTCATTTGCCAAAAGTTAGAAAAATAGAAAAGAAAGAAAGAGACCCTTTGGTCGCTTAAAATCCTTATGGGAAATCCCACGTTAATTTTCCCAGAATCAGTTTTGGTGAAAATTCAAATTTGAATGTCTCCGAAACAAGGCGTTAGGCGGGAAAAATATTTTTTAGGGTTAGCATATGCTAGAGAAGGGTTACATGTCCTATTAACCCCGAGCTGATCCGTTGTGGACACCAGACTGAGCCTCCTATTGAGAGCAAGTGTATATCCACCTAAATCTTACGAATACCAGGATTGAGATGAGGCAATGGAAATGAGTCGACACATACATGGACAATGCATGCCTGGAACAATTATCTCCGACTAGAGACCACTCTCTAAACGGTTTGAAAACCAAGATACTTAGCAGTGACGACTTGAGGTGAGGTAGTGCTGGCAGGTTTCTACCCCGCCGACTCAGACTGCTCTGCCTCCCTCTCTGGCGTAGTTCTCCATCGGCTTTACTTTGAATCCCTACGAGGATTGCTACTGCAATGGGCAAAGGGTCGTCATCTGCTAGTTAAATGAGAATCAGTTGCGGAAGAAAAGCTTTTCAAAGTCAAGTGTACAAAACTCTATAGTTATGGGAATCAACTGAATCCACAGTCTCCCCTACAGTTCGTCTGCCCTCCCGTACAGTGCGCACACGTGATCACCCATTCACACACATTGTCACTGTAGAAGCAACAACATTCGAGATCTGGAGTGAGTCAAGATTATCATCCACTGATGCTGAGAGCTTAACGGCTCATCAGCACCTCCTCCAAACTTTGGCAATCTCTGTGTTTCCCGCATTGTGTGTGCGTGTGCCAGCCTGCATGTGTTTATTTCGTAAAGTAGCGGCCTCTAATTATGACAACTTTGTATATCAGGTGGGTTCCCTACGTATTTCCATCCCTTTACCTGGAGGGAATGCTATGGCGGTGTGTGAGAAAAGGCAATAAAGGCATAGTACCCTCAAGTTTGCTGGCTGGTAAAGTTGTGAAATCCTCGATTTCATAAAAGTTTTGTGCACCATCGTATCTAGCATTTCGTGTAGTAGGTTGCCCCGTTTCATACGTGGACATAAGACACTCGACTGGTACTTTTCTAATTTCTCACCCATCCAAACTTTCAGTCATAAATGGTTCAGTTCAGGGAGGTGGAGAGTAGGGGGGGAAATGTTTGCAAGAAATCCATTTAGTTTTACTTCTTTTTCTCGTTCTTGTAACATTAACGGAAGCTAATTCTTCCGTTAATGTCCAAGATGCGTCCCCTTGAAACATAAGGACATTCTTGAATCTCTGATCTCGACCCTCTGTCCTTACTGGATGGATTTAGCATAATTTTGACACCGTCAATATTGTTCATACTAATCCCTTGATACATTACATCCCCCATTTGTTGCTATAATCAGGACGGTCGAGGATTAGTACATCCCTCCCTCACCTCGTGTTCCTTCCCCGTCTCTGTGTCTCTCTGACAATAATAAAAATAAAGCTGGACTTGTATGCACGGTAGTTGCGTGCAGATGGGGAGAGGAGCCAGAGCTATCTCATCAGTGTGTGTGCGTGCGTGTGAGCGTCTGTCTATACGCGTGGTGACACGATTTGAATTGGAGACAATTTTTGTGATATGATACCGGACGGGAGAGTTGGGAGCAGAGCAGAACGAATCCAGAAATTTCTTGAGAATTTGTGTCTATAGATTTTAGGACTTGTTCAACGATTTTTTTCCGTACTTCACAGAAGTCCTGTGAGTATACATGTATCAGGCCGTTGTGGGTGGTGGTGACAGGTTAGATAGTTGTAATAATAATGATGAAAAATTTCTTTTAGTGCGTCTTACTAAGATCAGCAGTACGTGAACTGCTACTACCACCACCTAAAAGCATACATGTGTGAGAGCCGTGAGATTTTCGGAAGCGGAGTTTGTGGTTGTGTTTGCTGGTGTAATTGTCCCTTTGGCCGTCATCATCAGTATATAGACAACTTGTCATCTTCTTTCCACTCCAGAGACTCACGATAAAGTATGACTAGTAACAGGAATGTAAAGTGGTTGCCGTCCTTTGAGAACATCATCTCGAAGGAACGACGTGGCTCAGCTGCCTATATCATCAATCGTTTGCGCTCAGGATCGCTCCCGGGGTTAGACAGGTTTTTTATCAATACTTTATTGTTACTGTTATTATTATCGTCATTTTCATTAATCATCTTACTCACATCCTGTGTTGCCGTGTACATGACTCCACTGCGTGAGAGCCGAGAATGATCAGAGATCTTGCGGACTGTCAGTTCCAGGCAAATTCTCCTCAAACGCTCCAAAAGCTGAAAGTTTGGGTAGGAGATATAAGAGTGCGAATTGATAGGCATTCCAATTGTAGGGCTATCCGTGTACGCATGACCGAGCAGGTTCAACAGACATGTCATTTTTAATGCTTTCAGATGGGTTGGAACAGCACCTCATGTTCACCAACATCCTCATGAAGTGCACACCATGCAGTGCACGGATCCGGACCGCCACCTTCACCATGTGATACCAACATGTGCTGTGGGAGCTACTGCAGCTGTGGTCAAGCCGGTGATAATGCAAACTTTAAACATTCCAAGGGAGCGCTACGAGGACTACCCCGATGATCCGCTCCTATCCAAAGACTCAACGGCGGGAGATCTAAGTCCATCACTCTATGTACGTCACATGGGCACTCCGCAGTCCAACTCATCCTCCCCACCTGGAAACAGGAAGCACCAGTATAAGGTCATACCAATGAAGGTGATTCCCAAGGAGGAAAAGAGAGCTTCTCGACAGTCCGGCAAGTATGCAGGAATTTTTGATATGTGAAAACACAAATAATTGCTCTCCATTTGACTTTGTTCTACATGCTTAGGTCCCATTATTATAGCATAAAAAATTTCATTCATAACAGTGACGCCCTCTGCCTGGTTCTGTCAGCCCTGTACGGGAAGTTACTTGTGGTCATGGGGATCGCCTTCCCGATGTCTGAGGTTATTTCAACATACATACCTCCCTCCTTCTACGACGTAAGTTCCACCGTGCTAATCAATGTGTTAATATTCTTTCGGCGTCGTGGGTTAGAGTATCGATGATATACTGGCCATGCTGGGAGAGGCAATATGCAGATAAAGGACCATCTGTGGCTCAAAAGATGTCTGACTGTACTGGACGACGGCAAGCGGGCTGAACGGGTAGAGCAACCTGAACCTGTTCAGTTCAGTAGTAAACCCACATTTCAGTTCCACCAGTTGTTCCAGCTTGTTGCCTCACCCTCACCCCTTCATTAACTTGTTTACAAAGGCACTGTAGCAAAGTTGATCCTACACACAACATATAGTGCTTATAAATTTAAGATATTGACACTGCTGACCAATCCAGTTTTTATTCAAAATTGAATTCTTTTCAAAAATTAATTAACTCGCTTGATCCCAGCCCATAGTTTAATTTCCCATGGTCTGAGTTTCTTTTTTAAGATCTTGAATTCATCCAGATTTTCCTCTACTGATACTTACCACCCATTTTCGATGCTGGCGTCTAATGTTTTAGGACAGAGGCCATTTTTATGTTTTTTCATATTCCCTCCACCTGATGCACTGTAATCTGCATTTAATATCTACGGTCTGCTAAGTTGGGGGACAAGCCCATGTCGTGACTTAAGGTCAGATGTTAACATGAAATAATTTTATGCGTATTCCCAGGGTTTCTATTTGTACCTGTACTTCGGCAGCATCACATTTATGATCTGCATACTCGGGAATATCCTCCGACTCAAAGCAACTCGATCTGTTCGGACGACCATAAAAAGTAATGTGAATTACTATGATGATCCATCCCCTTTTTAGTCTACAAGCTGTGAAGCCTCCGTGGGTACCATCAAGGTTAAAGAGCCAAATTGAATATTATGTGAATACTTAGGCATAAACTCGATGAAATCCCGGCTGACAGCCACGGGCGGAGGGATTGCACCAGACGTGACGTCAAATGACCCAGCCGATGTGTCCTGCGAATCGGAGGGATCCTGTTCCGACTCTCCTCCACCTAGCCGGAACAAGCTTCCAGGGATGAACGGGAGTGTGATCCAGCCCTCCACTATGATTGACCACGACTCATATGCTGTACAAATCCACTTCGGTAGCTTCTATTTGCGCATGGGAGCAGTTGGTAAGTATTAGTTCTAGTCCCTACAGTTTCCCACATTCCTTTTAATATTTTCCTCCACTCTGGTTCTCGAATGTAAAATATCCCGCTCAGCGCGGAGCATACAGACACGCATGCAGATGGAGATTTTTTGCAAAACACGGAAATCCTTATCTTATCTTTAGGGCTATTGCGGAGCTTTGGAGGGAAAAAATATGCGCAGAGAGAAAAAGGGCTTCTCTGTCCACTCAATTCCACCTCCGAGATTACATGTGAACGATTATAGTGGCTCAGATTTGACCGTCATGTACGGTGTTTAATGCTTGCAAAGTCAGTTGCTGTTTATATCCTTAGGCGCCTTTATGTATAGTAGGGTGTAGTGGTAACAGCACTTTGAAGTCACTCACGTGCACTTCCTGACCCCAAGCGTTTTACATCTTCTTTCAGCCAACTGGTTGTTCAATGGACGGAGAAAATCCTTCTGTTTACATCTCCTATAATAATTCCCCATTATTTGTTATAGATAAAAACTAAAATTGTAAAGACGGTAGCGATAGGTAGGGACGAGAAAGTGAGAGAGCCTTGGACGGACAGAGACAAGATCAGACGCAAGTCAGTGCAACCCGCATGTTCTAATTGATCATTTGCAGATAAGACCTTAATCGTCTTTATTATTTCATGGTCCTCAGTCAGGACTTACAGGGTAACTGTTCTCCATGATCAACACTCATTATATTAGGACGGAGAGAGGGAAATAGGGTGAACTCAACTTCCGAACCACTAATATCGCGCTATTTTTTGGGGGGTCTAGGACTATACAACCACGCAAAATTCAACCAAACAGAACTCAACCATTCCGTCAACAAAACGATGTCAAAGGTGAACCAAGTTTGGCCTGAGCCAAGGAACTACTCAACTATGTCGTATCTGAACCATGATAGAGTTCAACCACGTACGACCTGAACCAAGGTGTTACTCAACCAAGTTGGAACTCAACCAGGACAAGCCTGGTTGAGTTCCACCTTGGGTGAGAGTAAACTTGGTCTAGTAGCACCTTGGTTAAGGTCATGCATGGTTGAGCTGTATCATATTGTTCTGATGCCACCTGGTTGAGTAGATCCTTGGTTCAGCTGTGACATGGTAGAGTTGAGGCTTGGTAGGATAGTCCCTTGGTTCAGGTCAAACTTGGTTCAGCTTTAACTTGGTTGAGTTTCGTGTGGGCTGGATCTATTGTCATAGACCCATTTATTTTGCCTTCCTACCCACCTCGGACCACATTTCATCGCAGGTAGTTAAAAAATAACCCTCCCCCTCCCTGATAAAATATTCATCTCGTTAGCATCAGTTAGGGTTGGGGATGGGATGCTAAAGGAATCACTTTCGTTGCTAAAGTAGTGTGCTAACAAGGATCTGTATCTTAGAGCTCACCCGCTGATTCTTTCTGAGTATAATCAGAAGACAAGATTTAGTGAACCGCACACAAGCTGATGGTGTTTAGTACGACGTGTTAGATTAGAATCACTATCTTTAGAGACATGATAGATGATTCGAAGGCAGGGCTGGCTGCAACATGTAGGAGCGGCTTATGTGATTAGATGATGTATATCTGGGCTAGTGCTAACTACGGTATAAACGCAAATGAAAGTGACCAAACTCTCTTTTTGCCATCGTGAACAGCTTTCGGGATTGGAAGCATGATCTACAGCGGCCTAGAGTTCGGGCAATATTTCGAGCTTCAACCAGACACAAAATGTCACAACATCCTCATCGCCCTAACTCCGTCGGTCCGGATGATGTTCACTTTCATGCAGATGTACTTCATTTTCCTCAATTCAAAAATGGCTGTGGCGAAATTCCGACTTGGATCCCAGTTTGGCCTCATGCACATGATCGGGACAAATCTTTGCGTGTGGCTCAACGTTCTCGTCCAGGAAACCCGTCACGAGATCCTCCAGTTCTACAATCCGGACAATCATACCATCACCTTTACCCACCTAGGCTACTCCCGAGGTCACACGACTACACACTATGGTTCAGGACATGGACAAGGGCATGGCCACGGAAATGCACACTCCTCTGTGGGAAAGATAAACTTAGTTGAATCTCCTGGGCTGAAGTCGCATGCAAATACAACAAGTGCCGTGGCAAATATGGTCATCAGTGCTGGAGAAGCCATAGCTCATCGGATTGTGAAGCGAGGGCTCAAAGGTCCCCATTCCATTTACGAGTGTCGACGTACGGATATCATGGGTGCGTTGGTTCAAAACGCATCGCCCTTCCTCTTCCCCTGCACCATTGAATACTCGTTGATCTGTGCTGCTATTCTCTACGTAATGTGGAAGAGCCTGGCTAAAAAGCGTGATTATCACCGGGGCAGATCCATTTACAGCCATGGAGACTCACACTTGGTAAGTGATCAAATGACACATGCCTTCAGCTGCAGACCCATCGTGGAATTGCTGAGGGAATAGAAATAAGGTGTTGCTCAATGTTTTAGTATCCTGGAGCGAAGCGATCTCCCCACCATTACTCCGTCGATTGTGCTCGTGCCAATAAGGGCCTCTTCCTTGGAATTTTCATACTTGTCTTAACCATCATTAGTTTAATACTGTTCTTCGTCCTCATTACCAGACCGGGATATCAGGAGATGGCCACAATGGAGGTTAATATTACGGAATTGGCCCTCTACACTGTCACTACCGTGGCAGTACTCATCGGAATGTGTCAGGTATTTCCGAATTTTGCTTTAATATTATTAGGAGCAAATATATGCACACAACTGTTTGAATCAGTTAGGATGCAAAATTTGATACAGTTTCACTAAATATATACTCTTTTCTGTTTGAATTTGCAGATGCGAGAGCTAAAATATGTTCGTGGGAGAAATCTGGAGCTGGATAACATTCTGTTGATCGTTGCTCAAACCGGCTCTTTCATTTATAATGTATTCACTATCATTGGCGGTCATTTCATGATGAAAAAGTTCAACGTGTTCGTGTTGGTGACGGCACTCGCGTCCCTAATTCAACTCCTTATCCAGACGTTGTTTATCCTTGATGCGTCCAAGAGATCAGCCGCAACTGCGGACCAAGCGAGGAGGAAACCTGGGAGGGAAGTTGTGACGTTCTTGCTCGTAACAAATCTAGCCATGTGGGCCATCAATACGTTAGAAAAATCTAGAGCGGACAGTCACCCTGTCCAGCTTAGATTCTATGGTGTCTGGGCGTGGACGATAATCACGCACATTTCCATGCCACTAGCTATTTTCTACAGATTTCATTCGACTGTGTGCCTCTGCGAAATTTGGAAGAGAGCTTACAAGATTAAACCCGGCGCAGTGTACCATTAGTAACGACTAGATGTCAGTCTGACTTTATAAATTTAATATCATTATAATCTAGATGTAAGGGCGTACGTGTATCTGAAGTCTTTGTTTTCCGTCTAGTATCAAATGTCGGCTAGATCTTGTTCCATTGGGTCTATACCGATGATTGCGTGTCGTCGAACATGCAATCATCAACAACTTTGCATAGACTGCGCTCCTTGCATTGAACACTCACTTTCCACAGATTTAGCCTTGTGTGCGCATGTTTAACTCAGTCGTTAGACCGGTTGGAAAATCATTCGGCTTAGAGAACGATAAGGCAGAAGGTAAAATAGCACCAACAGAAACTAATTAAGCAATGTTTCCAATCATTGCCGACTGTAGACGTGTAATCTGTGGTGAACACAGTCCAGCAACATCACAGGGACGTTTGAATTTTTGGAGGAAGAAATAACATGAGGGATCGAGGTTGAGATCTCTCAAAGCCCTACCTGCAGTATGCTTGAAAAACTTCGGTAGTTTCTTCGGAATTACCCAGACTCACTAAAGCGAGGCATCTTCGTCGAGAGCTAGTTTGACGTCTTTGTACAAATTTATTGCATTGAATGAAGCTGACTATAGCCGTTGCGAAGCAGATATTGTTAATAGTTTGGTTACAATATAACAACTTGCATATACCTCTTCGTTGGACCTGTTGTTAAAACTATAGGAACCAGGTTCAAAAATGTGGGGAATCATTTTTAAATTTCTTCTCCACTGAAAAGTAGAACCAGTGGTACATAACGAGTGCACGCATCATGGACGTGATCTGATGCGATGAGAATAGGCCATTGTATGTATGTATATTCCAACTTCGTGTTACAGCGAATTGCTAATTGAAGTGCACTACGAAACGAGTTGTTCATCTGCGCAGACGGTACCGTAATTTGTCTCCAGAGGGCTCCCGCTGGTAATATCTGAGGGTTAAAAATGTAGACGCGACCCTTATTCATTTACTCGCTGAAAGGGTTCTGCTTAACTTGTGCCTCACAGTAGTCGAAGTATTACGGCGTACATTTGTTCAAATCCCCTATTCCGCAAACTGGGATTCTGTTTCTAGTTAAGTAAAGGTTACTGTTCGCACGTATCATGAATGTTTCATTTTCCAGGATACGTTAGTTAGATCTAGTTAGGCTGACATGTTTATTTTAAATTGTAAAGTAAAAAACTAGTCCCGGTGATTTCTTATTTCATTTAGTCAAAACCATACCTATCGCATTCGAGAATGATGTGTGGTGTCAATATGGTATTCCCGTTTTTGCCCGCAATACGATATAAAATTGATATTCACGCTCATAGTTCAAGATAAAATAAATATAAATAAAATATGATTTTATGGATAAGCTGTCCAATTTTGTGGCATAAACTTTGCGTCGGATTATAGCGTCTGTTGACTGTCATTAAACTCGTAAAATAATGAATGCTTCAAGGGCCGTTGCCTTGAATCATATATAATGAAATTAGAGCTATACCGCACAAATTGTTAACGCAATGTGTGGGAGTGCCATGACTACGTAAAAAGTCAGAGGATGATTGCGACTTGCGACGTACTACGCACGGGCACCATTCCATTATAATATCCATCCGTGCTTTCAAATTGTGAGAAGTGGGCATGGGCATGAGGGTATCACAAAATTGTCTAGTGTGAAAATGGTGCATTCTGTAAACTAGTTCCAGCATTTGTTTCCCACGAAAAACAGAAAATAAACGGGGAGTAAGAGCTGATTTCACATCGCACACCACAGAAACGGCTTCACTAAAAAATACTTCTTAAGAATGCATCTTCAACGAAAACAAAGCAAATTGTCTGAAATCGAGTTTTATTGTCCATTCTATCTTACTTACAAATGACCACCAGCGTAGTCTATAGTCGTAGAAGCCTCTAGAGGCAGAAACAACAATACGACTACCCGAGAATAGAAATATAGTAATGTAATTACAACGTCTACTCTGAGGCTGCTTCTTCTGCTTTTCGCTTCTGTAAAAGTAACTGGCTATAATACGCATCCGCCTCAGGGTATTTTTCAACGAGGTGACTCCTAGGATGCTGTCGAATGCCTCCGTACTCGGCGAGTAACTGTATCCTTGCCTAGAAACCCATGTGATTGTACATCAGCAAGAGCAAACCTTTATAAACATCAATTGCAGTTGCATAGAATTCATAATTGTTTTCACACCTCATATTGATTCCGTCGCCATTCTGTTTTCAGCAAATGCCTTTGCCAACTTGGTAATCTTGTATAAAATGGTGGGTACCGTTTCTTCTTAAGTGGCAATCTATCGTCCATGGCAACCTGAACATGAAACAGCATAGTTCGGTCATCTGGATTAGAGGTCTTCTGTAAAAGCTAATAATTGAATCAATACCGTGGAGAAATCCAGGAGCTCTTCCGATTTGATTTCATCCGGACTGCGACAACTTTCCGGTACTCCTACAACGGCGGGGAACATGGAATTTTCCTCCCTCTGTTCTACGAGATACAGACTCTTGATGTTCGCCAGCTCATCATGACTTTTCTAGAAATTCACGTTAATGAAACTACATAAAAATTTGTTCAAAATAATTATACCACAAAAATTATACCTGTCTCAAGAGGCCTAGCATGAAAGCTTTGATGATATGTTGCACATTTGTCGGGCCCTCAATTTTAGCGTATATGTCTTTAATCCCAATCAGCTCACACATGGTTCGAATGGCTCTGTGACATACCAATCCAAAGCCCTCTGGTTTCTTGTACACAAATATTTTCGTTTGCCCGAACTGTGTGAAGAGGTCGTGCATCACTACAGGGATAAATGGTAAGGGTTAGGCGCAAATATCATTGGTAATCCTGTGAACTGAATGAACACAACTTTACCGGTATGTTCCCTAAACCGCTGAATGTACAATAACTTTTGACCAGCACGATTTTTGGCTTTCTTCAGCGCTGCTCTTCCTTCAGGACTTTTACCTAAGGCGAAACCAGCCAAGCCATTTTTATTTCCGGTGAAAGCAACCACGCTAAATTGCTTGCATCGTCCGATATTTCCGTCCATATTCGTCACAGTTTTCATCTTTCATAACCAACAGACCTTTGATTACATACCTAATGGGTAATCTTTCTCACATTCATAGCTTTCATAATAAAAAACTATTTACCTCAAGTATTTTAGTATCAAATCCTTCAAAGGTATCTGGAAACAAAAATTCAAACTATGTACGTTGATCTACCCAAAAAATTTCAACCGTGTTTTACTAAACGTTACCTTGACCAATAGGGTCTGGCGGTCCTACACTTCTTCCATGCATTTTAGCTCCAGACCAACCCCGCTCCAATGGACTTAGTCGTAAAGGTCTAAATTTTCCCATGGAGTCACGCATTTTAATCAGCCTTGCTTCTCGATCTGGATCTGGAGGCAGCTGCCGCTGAGTTATTACTTCTTTCCCACGAATCACAGGTGCATTTAGACCCGGCCACACTATGTTTGCCTTCCCTACGTAATTAATCAGCAGGAAAATCATCACTGTATTATAGTAAAATCCACAAATATAACACACTTTGAGCTACAGTACAGCGAACATACCAACACCGATGACCTGCCCTCGGTTAAGATCTTTCGATGTTTTCTTGCCCACTCCTTTACCCCTACCTCGCTTTCGTCCAGCATTACTTACACTAGTAACCCCTTTCCACAACTGGTCGGCACTCACTGAAAATAAAAGACACATGTAAGGTAACAGATTTGGCAAGTCATCTACCATAGAAGAAATTCTTACCTTTGTTGAAAAAACTAGTTCCGGAATTGCGTACACAACTTATAGAGACCAAATCGATTGATAACAACTGTTTTCCATTGCTGGACAGAACTCGGGATTGATGAATGAACCCTTTGCCGGAACTGGCACATGAAAATTGTTGCATTCGTTGAAAGATAGCACATTCCAAAGTAGCGTGTTGTATTCGCAGCAAAAATGCTGAGTTTATTCCCAGACAACGGAGCATTTTGAAGGGCCTTTAAAAAGTTCTTGGTGCCAAGTAAAAATCTCCAGTTCGTTAAATTCACACAGCACGCTTGTTGTACATGCAACTGTAATCTAACATGTTCAATTTTGTTTAACTTATTACTAAATAGTATCGTGCGATAGCCTGCTCTCCCCCATGTATGTTGTAAAAGGGTATGGATACGGGTTACAGTGTGGAAATATGAAAACAGGGGAACTAGAGGAAAATGCGCCAAAATCTAATTCTCTCCTCCTTCACCAATAGCATCACGTCTTTCCCTGTTGTCCCTCTCTCCCTCAGACAATACATTTCCATTCACTTTCAACTACGCGTGAAAATGATGGAAAGCTTTGTGCAGCTCTGTGTAGGCTAAGATTTCAAGTGATTTCCTTCTATTCCCCTGGAACGCTGAAAACTTAACAAGAGCTGAACATGGAGCTCTCAGATAAGGTTTCGAAGGGTTTTACATAGGAATGGAGATAAATGCAGGTGTCAACGGCGGGTTGGCTAGGAATAACATGGCTGATATGACCTACCTGGACAATTATGTCTCATATATCGACGGTTAAACTGCAAACTTAAACATTTGATTTTCTCGCCAGTTGCAAAATTTAATGTATCCACTTTTAGCTTGAACAAAATTATCAGTATCCACAAACCAATTCAAATCCACC
>WJFA01001900.1:0-18351 GCA_009870155.1 Pseudobourletiella spinata
TACGTATCGTATTCGTATCATTTTTATGATACGATACGTCGATTTCGTATCGCATTCAGAGCCTGATACGCGTATTCGTATCGTATCGTATCACGTATCTAATTAGATAAATTAAATGTAATGCCCAGAAAGAAAAAAATTCCTGCTGCACCTGTAATAATTACAAAATCAACGAAACATTCACATAATATGTTCTTTATCACATGCCAAGCTCAACGTTGGTAACAAAAAAGTGTGTCAGTAATTCATATTAATTAACCATGAAAGGCAAACATTTCATTCTGGCCTCTTGAAAATGGTAAACACTTGCGTATTATACACACCAGACAGGCATAAATTTATTCAAACTAATCCTCTTTAAACCTCAATAATATAGTCTTCATCACATGCCAAACTCAACGTTGGTTACAAAAAAGTGTAACAGTAATTCATACTAGTTAACCATGAAACGCAAAAATAATTCCATTCTGACCTCTTAGAAATGATAAACTTTTAATTATCCTAAATACCAGATAGGCATAAATTGATTTAAACTAAACCTCTTTTAACCTCTTCAATAATGTAGTCTGTCTGTATGACATACTAAACTCAATTTTGGTAAAAGAACAAGTGCTACAGTAATTCTTGTGGCAAAACTTGTAAGATTTTTAGGCCCAGAACGATAGTAATGGATGCATGTGATACGAGACACATCGTATCCGTATTCGTATCAGTATCCGCACCCAAAATGATACGAATACGAGCATGAGTATCGTATCACTTACGCGCTATCTTGATGCGCGAACTGGCCGTATCGTATCAGTATCACCCAAGATGCCGTATCAGTATTTGGACATCCCTATTGCACACACAATACATCATTTTGGGACACCCTGTAGTTCTGGGCCACCGTCTAGTTCAGAATCAGGTTCTAATTTACTAGTGAAAAATGGTGTTTTTAAAATTTTATGTTTGAGAGAAAAGTTTACGTTCCTTTAAAAAACGACTCAAACCGATATGAAATCAGTGGCAGGCCAGTGACTTTAGACAGTCATATAGTTTAGGCTTATAACATATAGGGCAAGAACTATCCAAGGCTAGAGCCGGGGTAGTGGGTGATTATCCCTTACCCATTACCCATTACAATTACCCATTACTAATGGGTAATGGGCAATAGATATACCCGCGACCCTTGTGTGATAGGTAATGGGTAGTGGGGATTTCGAAAAAAGTGTAGTGTGATGGGGGATGGGTGATTGCAGATTCGTGAGATGTAATGAGAATGCCTTTTTTCCGATCTACAATTTACAGAGTGAGGAATTTGTTGTGTTCCAGAATGCGCATAGTAATTGAATGGGCGATCAAACAGAATCTAAAATGTAGTATCTAAGTAATCAAAAACGATAAACAAAGAAAGGCTAGCTCCTTGGTTACATAGATGTAGACCGGTGTGAAAGCAGACAGCATCGAAAACATGCAGTAACTTCTGTAAATGTCATGGAAAACTGCTCCAGGTCCAGGTGTCTTCCTGTTTTCAAAAATATGAAAATACACACGAGTTATTATGCTGTATGACCGCTGCAACAGCCTCGGGTACGCACAATTATGATAATTTTCAGCAAAAATGTATACTGTTTTCTTATGTTTCTTCAAATGTGCACACACAATGCAACTACATACTAATATATTACTGGCATTGGTAAAGCACCGATTTTTAGTTTGTCTTTAACTTATTTGCTATTTTCAACGCGGCATTTTGGTAAACGTAGCTCAGTTTTACTCATTAGGAGGACTACCCAATTGTACTAGTCCGATCGAACTAACGTAAGGCTATAGATAAGCAATAAGGTAACTATCTTATTGCTTATCTGTAGCCTTGGAACTGACTAAGATTTATGGGACATGTTACCATCCTATAGCATGTACTTACACCAAAGGGAGGACTCTTTGGTCGCTGAAAATGCTTATGGGAAACCTTATGTTAAATTTCCCAAAACTGATTTCGGTGAAACCTCAAAGTTGAATAATCCTTGAGGCCATCTGGCGAGGTGAAATCTGAGTTTCCGCACCTACCCCTCCAAATAGGAGGGTAGCCCTAGTGTACTAGTCGGCTCGAACTAATATTTATGGGGCATGTTACCCTTCCCTAGCATGTACTAACACTCACGCCGTTCGCCCACCTAAAGCCTAGTTTCGGAATTATTCAAATTTTGAAATTTCACCAAAATCGATTCTGGGAAATTTAACATGGGATTTCCCTAAGGATTCTCATGTGCCCAATGGTCCCTTTTTGGCTTTTCTCAAAAAATTCACTTTATACAAACTTTTGCGGAAGGACTCAGTAAACAGCTTTTACCATGTTTTATGATTGCCAGTTCTAAAAATTATAATTTTAGGTTTCGATTTAGTGACCGAAATTCGAGAAATTTTCCGATACCGATACCGAATTTATGACGCGTGGAAAAAATTTCCGAATCGATCGCTGCCACACTTTTAAAGTCACTTTTAACTCATTTTTCAAAAGTTTGTAAAATGTGATTTTTTCGAAAAACACCAACGGGGGACCCTTTAGTCGTTTAAAATCCTTATGGGAAATCCCATGTTTTTCCCAGAATCCATTTTGGTGAAATTTCAAATTTGAATAATTCCAAAACTAGGCTTTAGTGGGGCGAACGGCGTCAGTGTTTGCGTCAGTACATGCTAGGGAAGGATAACATACCCCATAAATATTAGTTCGATCCGACTAGTATACTAGGGTTACCCTCCAATTAAGAGAGATTGTCACTATCTCAATGCTGTGCGCAGGGACATCTGAAATTATTACCCTCGTCAACAGTGTTTATGTTCATACTGGAGTTCGCCCATCTAAGGTAGCAGTAACCCAATTTTATTAATAACCCACGGTTAGAGTGGTATTTCGGTCTACAATAGCTTACTTGTAATGCGAACAGAAGGGTAGATGTAAATCTACAGTTAATTTAAAATTTTTCAGGTTTCTGCTATAGATTTTATAAATTATTTACTCCAATTGACGAATTTCAAAAGTATATTTCATTTGTAAAGCAACAGTGTCATCGTACAGTTCTCCTCAGGGATTCCTCTACTACTACTACAGTAAATAGGAGTTTCAGGCAAGTGTCCAGTGTCCACAACGGATCGACTCGGGGTTAATAGGGCATGTGACCCTCCCCTAGCATACCCTAACCCTGAAGTCTTTCGCCAACTAAAGGCTATTTTAAAAAGTATTCGACTTTAAAATTTCACCAACTCCAACTCTGAGAAAAACATTGGAATTCCCATAAGGATTTGAATGCATCAAAGGGTCTCCCCCTGTGGTGTTCTGCAAAATTCTCATTTTCCAACCCTGAGTAAATAAGTACTACTCATGAAGCACGCTTTTACGATCGGTTTATGATCGAACATGCGCAGAAACCATATTTTCTTAAATCTTGATTCGATGTTCTACTCATAAGTGGGATACTCGTCAGTGGGAGGTTCTCAGTCTCAGTTCTCGCAAGAGCTGCAATGTAATTCAAATCTACCACGAGTGTAAGGCCTCCTATAGCCTGCTAGCTGTGTCCGTTGAGCTGACATGGCAGAGATTTTGTTATTTACTCCTTCAAATGCTCAGCTGGTAGAATCTGGTCGAATTCACAGATGCGACATATCAACGTGTCCTTCTGAAATATTGAGCTATTTTAACTAAGTTGGAAAGTATTAGAAATCAATGCGTCTGATTATAGTACTCAAATTCTGGCTTTGCTATCTCCAGTAGTGGGATGAGATGGAATCCAGTGCCAAACTGGAATACCCAATCCTGCCTCAATGTAGAACATACCGCAGTCATTTGATTTGTGACGAGAAATTAAGATTTGAATTTCGTTCTTGAACTTTTCAATTCCGTTTTAATATATTTCAATGCCGCGGGATTCGATGAGATCGCTTGGTCTTTAATTAATAATTTGATTAAAAATTGTTAGTAACCGCCATGGTGGACAGTGGCACATCTACCTGTCCCCACACAAGATATTGGCGGAATTATATTTGTGGTGAGGCCACTGCTTAATAAGCTGAAATTCACTTTTTGTCTTACCAAAGATCAGCTTATAATCCCTGGATTACTGTCGAGGTCTTGTGGAGCAGAAGCAGAGGGCGGTTTCGACGCTTCATAAACTCGTGCACACCACCGCACTGCGCAGTGTAGGACGCGATTCTAAATACTGCTTCTTCAGGTTAGTTGCCAGCCAGACCAGGCGAATTATAGAATAATCTTTCATAAAAACTTATATGCATATGGTAATTGCTGGAATTTTTAAATTGCATATTAAAGAACTCATCTGAGTTCAAATTTCGATCACTTCATGATTCTTAGTAATTAGGATAGTATTTCACAAACGGAAAACCATTTCAGCTTGAAAGAACAAAACGCACTGTAGACATATCCCAACAATTATCCTAGCAATTTTGCACTTTACTGCGCTGGAGTTAACTGTCATGTTTGCCGCCATATGACCAGGTATGCACGTTCCTACAGAGGAAACATAATTTCGATCACATTCACATTTTCGAATCTCTGGATTGCATGTAGCGTGCGTCACGCACTCATGGCTGACATCACAAAACTGATTGACTTGAGCCCGACACTCCTGGGCGAGTGTATCGAAAATATTGCCGCGCCTGCAACTGCAAGTATTTGAATAACCGCAAAATCCGGTATGACACTGTTTATCATCGTCGCAAGGCTTGTCATATTCCTTTAAACACAAAGCCCTAGAGAAATTTCGAAAGCCGTCTTTGCAGCTGCACTCGCCGAAGTATTCTCCGTGTTCGCCATCAACCATTGTACATTCTGCATTTGTGATGCATTGCTTTTGGAATCCCATCCATTCCACAAGTTCACATCCCCCACCCAGCAAACTGACACAAATCTTTCGATCATGGTCGTACATCATTGTAGCCGGATTTTTACATCCGCATCTTCTCTTCCTCCTATCACAGACTAGAAATGCCGAAACGCTGCAAAGATCAGTTGAACTACATGGATCACCATACCCGCGTCGGCATTCACCAATAACGTTTGAAACGTATCCCGGGTTGCACTCACAATTCCCCGTTTCTGGATTACACGACGCTTCCTTCACGCACTCATATATAATAGTCCCATTTTCACTGCATTTCCACTCAGCCAGTTTCACACAACTATTTTTCTCCTCATCAAACTCTAATCCTCCAAGTGGATTACAAACACAGTGGTGATCATCACACACTTGGCCCTTGTCACATTCATCGAGATCACTGCAATGTTTTGGGTACGTTGAGCAATTCATCCAGAGACCCAAGGTATGCAGCACGATCCAAAGTCTTTTGTTGCGTCCGCCAAACATCATTGTGCTTTATCCGTACCGTTGCCACCCCAGTCGAGAGTGAGGAAGGGACTGCGAGTTGAAAAGCCAATAGTAATTACGATATAAATTGACAATCTACAAACTAAACTGGTGCACATGTTCCTTGATTATAATAATAACAAAAATAATAAGAGGCCAAAAATTGTTGATCAAGCCTCAGCTCCTAATTTACGTACATCGCACTGACCATCTAATAGTCCGGGTTTGTTCTTACTTTTTGGAAAACTGTCGGGGATCGATTGGCCACTCGCTTTTTAAATCCACTCTTTCTCTTCCACCATTGGTAGCACGACAACCGGTCCGAGCATATAAAGCTAGCTCTTGGAATATTAGAAAAACACAATTGACACGCAAAGTGAGCTGCGACAATGCGGTCAGGACGTGACCCAAGAATATTTTCTTTTCATCATCACTCTCTAAACAAATATTTGCTTCTACGCCTCCACAAGACACGGAAAATTGCCTTACCCCTTTTCTGCGCTCATGGTAGGTCCAAAATATCCATCCAATTCAATCGGGCCGGTAAAATCTATACTAAACAGACCAATTCTCCGACCTCAACACGCTCGCTCGCCGTCCATGTGAAAACTGCTCGTCGGTGCCGTATGCCTAGTGGAAGTGATAATTAGTTTATTGCTTTATTAGCACTGGTCATCTGCTGTCTGGAATCCTGGCAAATCCTTCTGGCTGAAGTTCTCAACCACAGGCACAGTTAAATGTGGCATGGGTTTTAACACGGATTACTTTTCCAGAGCTGAGACCCTTGCATTTCTTAAACGACCTTCGCACTTACCTTGTCTTGCGAAATAAACTACGTCACGACTCAGAAGATAGAAATAGATGCCCTCAACGTACTAATGTGCTGGGTCTGGTAACTCGTAATCGTAACGCACGAAGAGATTTGTGGTTTGACTCCTTGCGCAAGTAGATGTAATACTGTTTTGCGAATGGCGAGGGTCGGCAGGTGAAAACCATCCCCGGAAAGAACCATAAAATGCTCATGCATTGGCGTTGTATGGCTCATCTCCTAACACCGCTGTTCGTTTATATGCGGAGTAAGCCCTATTCAACTGATTAACCGTAATCTCGTCAACCCAAAACTCAATTCTGATCTCTACTATTAAACTTATGCATATACGATCACGAATCCGCTACTTTTTCCAGAGCTTGAAACAAGGGTATTAGCCTGCTTTGTTTAACGTGCATAACTTTGTATCCAATCCGTATTTCATTTCTTGCTACGCGTAATTAATACCTTTTGTTCCTCATAAATACATTTATTTTTAACTTCTTCTTTATGCTCCACAAATAGGAGCTAACATTTCAACTCATGTTCCAAAATATGTAGTGTGGGTAAGGCCCGTTCGAATAAAATGATGATGATGATAACTTTGTATCCGTGACGAGCGGGAATGTGCGCTGCCGAATCGATTAGTAAGCTGAAGATGGAATACGAGAATGAGGTAACCAGATGCACAAGCTGTGAAGCAAATGCTCCCGGTAAACCAAAAACCTATAAACTGAGTGGGCCGCTGCTGATTCCATATTGTTTTAGCTGCGCCTAAGACTCCGAGAACAAATAAAGGTGCATTTACCTGCGGTTATCTTTGTAATTATTTACATTAGCACTTGATGCAAAGGGTGTACACGAGCTATTTTTGAACCTCTACCACATTCAGTTGCATGTGATAAAATTTTAGCCATATCTCCCTCGTGTACACTACTTTATCACACGCGTGTACATGGCACACATTTAGAAGGTGTGCTTAACGACGCCGGCATAGAACCAAAGTACATCGCAGAGACGCTTATTCTAACTCTATTGTCTTCAGAATTCTTCATCTATGAATATTAAATATTTTTATTGCTTGTAGTATGAGTAAGACACTAGGGACACCTACCATTAGTTGCAAACGGAAGGGTCTTGCTTTGCTGACCAATTATGAGTTTACATATGAACTTCAACTATCCCCCAGACGACGATTCTTCCGCTCTGGAAGTTTTGATGGTCCCATAACCCAAAATTATGAACCACACAAAATTGAAAAATACAAAACTTGAACCGAAATTGACACCATTAAAGTTTTATTCACAATTCAAAATCTAGGTGTATCAAGAATTATGGATCAAATATTTCAATCTGTCTCTTAACGGAAAACGAATACGTGATATTGATACTGTTTTTCGTCCCGCCACCTATTGGTGCTGGAGTGTCATACGATCGACGACAAGGAATCCAAAAGAAGGACATCACCGTTTTTACCGGAATAGCACAATAATGCCAATGCCTCAAAAAACTGCTTGAAAGCATATTGAAGGCGAAGAATTTAAGGTCTTTATTAACGGCTACACCCGCTGCTTCTCTACAAACCAATATCTATGGTATGGCGGGGGAGTTGGAAAGCACGAATAAAGTTTCGTACGCATCTACAGGGAACTTGGGAGAATCCAAGAAGGCAAGTGGAACTATTATATCGAATACTTTAACGCAAGACGATTTTCTAAACCGCCGTGTTGATTGAAAGCCTGATATCCCCGAAAATTTCAGCTGACGGAAACGGGTGAGTACGAGGTGAAAAGGAACTTGATTGTCAACTACTTACCCCAAAATTTAACGGAGAGGGGCTTGTACAATATTTTCATTCCGTTTGGCCCTATTGAGAGCGTAAAAGTAATGCGAGATTCGAAGGTACGAGGGCAAGAGTTTTTCGAGAGTAATTTTTCTCGCCTGTATTCCTACAAACAAGTTATTTATACTAAATTGAATATTTTGAGACCAAAAATTCGAAATTGAACAACTTGATTTTCAATTTATGACTTGATACAGTCTGGCTACTCTTACGGATTTGGTTTTGTCAACTTTGAATTAGAAGAATCTGCGACGAAGGCGCGTGAGTTTCTTAATGGGTTCCAGGTTGGAAATAAACGTCTAAAAGTGTCAATTGCGAGGCCTCCATCTGAAGATATCAAAGGTTACAATTTTGTAAACGAAGATCTTAGAAGACCGTGAGTTTGTTAATTAGCATTTGGCACGTGATTTCAGGAACCAACTTGTTCATAACTAATCTCCCGAAGAATACTACGACTAAAAATATTTATGAGTGGTTCGGACGGTTTGGGAAAATCGTTCAGCACAATATTCTAGTGGACAAGGTGACTAATGAGCCTCGAGGAGTTGGTTTTGTGCGGTAGTCACCTTCGTTTAGCAATATTCCTAATAAAGCAACACCCTTGTTTTGGGATAGCGTAACTCGGCAAGATCAAGTGGTCACCTTTATATTCGTTTGGAAACGTCTAGATTCGAGAAGAGAGATGAGGCCAACGAAGCGCTGAAGGCTCTCCATGGAGGTTTCATACCTAGCGGAGCCACAAACCCTATTCGTGTTAAGATTGCTGAAGAACACGGGAAGCAGAAGGCAGCTTATTTGGCAGGTTTCAAAGCCGGAATTCATCAGCAGCAGAACTCTTTTCGTTAGAGAAAAGAGGTCATCCTACCTGTTTCCTCATCATCGAATAAAAAGTTGGGCAGAAGAGAAGACTTCATATTTACACAATAATTGTTTGTGATCAGTGGCACTGAACAGCTTTGATGCCGTGTGTTCTTGTATTATAAGGGAGTTCCTTTATCAACCTATGTACGTAGCCTTTAAATGAAGGGGACAGTGAGAAATTTTCTTACTGTGGTAATTATTGCCGATGATATGATTCAAATACATTAGCACCAAGTTTGTGAATCTAGAAAGTTTGAACGCTGATTCTACGTGAAATTTTGTGCAGTGACCAAACGTTACTGTTGACCTTCCGCCTTCGAAGCCACCAGTCCTTGCAATGCTATGTGGAATGACATTTTATCTCTATTCTCCTTCAGCTGGTGGAACAATGATACTTAGAGATGTTTTTAGGACAGCATTGCAAATCTGTTTATTCTGCACAGAACAATTCCATATACAATCAATTAACATACACAGGCATCATTTTAAACACTCAAATTAAATACACTCAATTTCGTCACAGTAATCATTATTAACAATATTAGGTGGATCATAATTTCGTTACCAAATCATACTTTTTGGAATTTGATGTGTGAGCAGCGAAAATGTATAGCACTATCGCCACCACAAAGATCATTAAGTAAACCCTGCATAGACTAGGAATAAAGGATGAAGATGAGATATTTTGGTGCAAATTTAATTTAGTTGTAGCCACCAGATCCGGAACCGGATCCTGGGGCTCCATAAGCGGCGGAGATACCATTACCGCCGGCTCCTGGGGCACCATACGAAGTGGAAGCACCATTGCCTCCAGCTGGAGCACCGTAGGAGGACGAGAGTCCTGAGCCAGATCCAGATCCTGGAGCTCCGTACGATGACGAGAGACCAGATCCGGAGCCGGACCCTGGAGCACCATAAGAAGAGGAAAGGCCAGAGCCGGAACCAGATCCTGGAGCACCATAGGACGAAGAAAGGCCAGAGCCGGAACCAGATCCTGGGGCACCGTATGATGAAGAAAGGCCAGAGCCGGATCCTGGAGCACCATATGATGAGGAAAGACCGGATCCAGAGCCAGATCCTGGAGCGCCGTAGGATGAGGAGAGACCGGATCCAGAGCCAGATCCTGGAGCGCCGTAGGATGAGGAGAGACCGGATCCAGAGCCAGATCCTGGGGCACCGTAGGAGGAGGAGAGGCCAGAGCCGGATCCTGGGGCACCATAGGATGAGGAGAGGCCTGAGCCGGAACCAGATCCTGGGGCACCATATGATGAAGAGAGACCTGAGCCGGAGCCAGAACCTGGAGCACCATAAGAGGAGGACAAGCCGGAACCGGAACCAGATCCTGGAGCACCATAGGAAGATGAAAGGCCTGAGCCGGAACCAGATCCTGGAGCACCGTAGGACGAGGAAAGGCCGGAGCCGGAACCAGATCCTGGAGCGCCATAAGAGGAGGACAAGCCAGAACCGGATCCAGACCCTGGAGCACCATACGATGAGGACAAGCCGGAACCAGATCCAGATCCTGGGGCACCATAGGAGGAGGAAAGGCCGGAGCCGGAACCAGATCCTGGAGCACCGTAGGAGGAGGAAAGGCCGGAGCCGGAACCAGATCCTGGAGCACCGTAGGAGGAGGAAAGGCCGGAGCCGGAACCAGATCCTGGAGCACCGTAGGAGGAGGAAAGGCCAGAGACCTGATCCTGGGGCACCATAGGAGGAGGAGAGGCCGGATCCAGAGCCAGCTCCTGGAGCACCGTATTCGGAAGACAATCCTGAGCCAGATCCTGGGGCACCATAAGCGCCATTTAGTCCGTTAGCACCACCTGGAAAGTATCCACCAGTTGCGGATTGCTTAAGGTTTCCGACGAGGCGGGACTGGGTTGGATCTGGAGGGATTTCAAAGCGGATGCGTCCGTTTCCAATGCCGTTTCCTCCACCAATACCTCCACGTCCGCCAAGACCAAGACCTGCACCATATTCAGTTCCGACACCATTTCCAGATCCAGGGGCACCATAAGATGAAGAAAGGCCAGAGCCAGATCCGGACCCAGGGGCACCATATTGACTGTTCAGAGAACCGGAACCTGGAGCACCGTATTGGGAACCAGAGCCAGAACCAGGAGCACCATATCCTCCATTTAGGGCGGCAAGGCGGGCTGCTTCGCGAGCAGCTTCCTGAGAAGCCAAGTCGTTGCTGATGGCATCGGCAACTTGGTTCAAAATGTCTTCACCAATAAGATCGCTAGGGATGTTTAGCCCTTCACTGGTTTGGGACAAATCGCCACCGTTCTCAATGGGTCCGTTCAAGAGTTGACCAGGGCGAAGGTAGCCAACACCATATTGGCTGGAGGGAGCACCATATCCGGAAGATAGACCAGATCCTGAGCCAGATCCTGGAGCACCATAGGAGGAGGAAAGACCAGAGCCTGATCCTGGAGCACCGTAAGATGACGAGAGGCCGGAGCCAGAGCCTGATCCTGGAGCACCATAGGATGAAGAGAGGCCAGAGCCCGATCCAGATCCTGGCGCACCATATGAAGAGGACAAGCCGGAACCTGATCCAGATCCTGGGGCACCATAAGAGGAGGAAAGGCCAGAGCCAGAACCAGATCCTGGAGCACCGTAGGAGGAGGAAAGGCCAGACCCAGATCCTGGAGCACCGTAGGAGGACGAAAGGCCAGAGCCAGAACCAGATCCTGGAGCACCGTATGAGGAGGAGAGGCCAGATCCGGATCCAGATCCTGGAGCGCCGTAGGAGGAGGAGAGGCCTGAGCCGGAACCAGATCCTGGAGCGCCGTAGGAGGAGGAGAGGCCTGAGCCGGAACCAGATCCTGGGGCACCGTAAGAGGAAGAGAGGCCAGATCCAGATCCTGGAGCACCGTATGAGGAGGAGAGGCCTGAGCCGGAACCAGATCCTGGAGCACCGTAAGAGGAAGAGAGGCCAGATCCGGATCCAGATCCTGGAGCGCCGTAGGAGGAGGAGAGGCCTGAGCCGGAACCAGATCCTGGAGCACCGTAAGAGGAAGAGAGGCCAGATCCGGAACCAGATCCTGGAGCGCCGTATGAGGAGGAGAGGCCTGAGCCGGAACCAGATCCTGGGGCACCGTAGGATGAAGAGAGGCCTGAGCCGGAACCAGATCCTGGGGCACCGTAAGAGGAAGAGAGGCCAGATCCGGATCCAGATCCTGGAGCGCCGTAGGAGGAGGAGAGACCAGATCCAGATCCTGGGGCACCGTAGGATGATGACAAGCCGGAAGCAGAGCCAGATCCTGGAGCACCATATGAGGAGGAAATACCATTTCCACCGGCACCACCAGCGCCTGGGGCACCGTAAGAAGCGGAAAGACCGCTACCGCCAGCACCACCAGCGCCAGGAGCACCATAGGAAGAGGAAATTCCGTTACCACCAGCACCAGGAGCACCATAGGAGGAGGAAAGGCCATTACCACCAGCGCCGCCAGCACCAGGAGCACCATAGGAGGAAGACAGACCTGATCCAGATCCTGGGGCTCCGTAAGCGGAACCAGGTGCTCCGTAGTTGGCTAGCGGGGCCTCAGCGGCCGCTAGTGATAGTAGGGCCGCAACGATGAACTGCAAATTGAAAAAAATTTGTAGAACACATTCAGCTAACACGAAAGGTTTGTTCTTAATAAGATAACTGGGAAACTGTCAATGCTTCCTTCCCACTTTCAAAGGCACTTTTTTTTAATTTTTATCCTTTTAGCACTGTTTTTTTTGAAACGGGAGCGGAAATTTGAAATCTATTTTGCAATCTACTTCATGGAGACACGTTGGAATTTTATGGAAACAAACCAGTCAAAAAACTGTACTTACAAGCTTCATGTTGAGAATATTTTTAGACAAAGAGATGAAGAACTCAAAGAGGAAAGAAGAGGAAAGTGTGAATGGTTTGAAGATGAGACTCCTGAGGCTTTTATACGGAATTTTTACCTGTATGTCTTCATGGTTTACAAGTGTCAATGAAGTTCAGGTCGTCGGGTTACATGTTGTCGTCGTCTTCACGCGGATCAATAATGTCCCATCCATGTTGTCGCCGTTAACATGAATCCTCGTGCCCTCTCATTTGGCTACATGGCATGATTCGAGCTGCCTCTTCTTGGGGAACAACTATAATAGGTTTAAAGATTTTTCTTTGACTTGGAAATTAAGTCGTCGCTGTATGCAAATTACATGATGAGCAGAGGAGGAGAGGTAACCCATTATCAACATGTACGAAACGGCCTCATGGGTTTTTACATATTTTTTGGGGGGGGAGGGGGAGGGAATGAGTTTAATACTCACAGGCGGATGCAGCTCTAAGATATAGATTTCCCAGACTGCAGTAAGATGCACAAGAAGTGGAAAACTCGTGGCTTCAACCGGTAGGGTCTGTAAGAGAAAATCTCTTAATTTGCAAGTCGCTCAACGCCACGTTGTCATCTCCGCACCCCATCAGCCAGAAATCACCCATTGATTTGTAGCACTAACGGCTACTCCGACCACATACCACTCAGAGGGGTATGATATGAGGTAGAAACTTTTTGATCGAAGAAGGAGAAGAAAAAAGTCGTAAAATACTCTTAACAGTAAGATCTGTTTTCTCAGTAAAGAACAAAAGTGGTTTACTCACCCTAATGACGACAAGTCTTAGGGCAAAAGTAGGTGCCTTGCTACGGGTGAACCTAGAGTCTACAGTGGATTATTGTGCAATACAAAGGAAATGGTGACAGTACGTCTTTAATGTATTTTTAATTAACAGGGGCTCGACTGTATTTAATTGAACAATGCGGTAAAATGAGAAAATTTCGAAACTGCTGGGTAACTGTTCATTGTCATTAGGACCAGTTTGCCACGTACTAAACAGCTGCATTAGGCGAGGTTAATTTGAAAATATTCAAAACTTGTTTTCCCCCACAGCAGCAGGACCTTTCCACTCACTCACTATTCCGTCTTGGCAAAATATATAAAAAGATCAGCCAATGCCGTCCTCACAGCCTTAAAAGGTTTCCCAGCCGGACAGATGTCTCACATTTCAATGCGGCGAAAAAATCCCGTCAATATTTTCGTATTTTCCGAACGAGTACTCGATCGGAGGCGAAAATTCGAGTCGTAGACAATTAGAAAAAATTGATGCTTCCCACTGGACATGCGGAAGGTATCGAGGAAAATATACTGGTCAGCTTTCAACTCGGCGCTGTTATGTTTTTCTATGCATAAGCCCCATACTGTGACCTAGTTGTAGTGAATACAACTTCCGCGTTAGCATCACCCCTCTCTATGTAATAAACTAGGCATCGTGCATAAACTACGTAACGTTAAATCTGAAAATATGACCCACTACCCACCGAAGATATGCGTTACGTGACAACGAATCAGGATGCCAACCACAGCTTGTCACGCTGCTTTTTATTGAATAGAAAGGTTACTCTAGTGTACTAGCCGGATCGAACTAAGATTTATGAGATAAGTTACCATTTCTAGCATGTACTAACACCAAAACTGTTCGACCAACTAAAGCCTAGTTTCGGACTTATTTAACTTTAAAGTTTCACCGAAAGTTCTAGGAAATTTAACAAGGGGTTTCCCATAAGAATTTTCATCGACCAAAGGGTTCCCCTTTGGTGTTGGAAATGTTGGAAAACACCAAAGGTAGGACTCTGTGGTCGCTGAAAATCCTTACGGGAAATCCTATGTTAAATTTCCCAAAACTGATTTCGGTGAAACTTCAAAGTTGAATGATCCTTGAGGCCTTGATTTACAACTTGAGCGTGTACATTGGAAAGCACATTGTCCTGAGGCGATTGAAGCAGTAGAATTGAGTATAAAAACCCCTCTGCCACTTGCTATTTCGTAGCAACATGGAAAAGTTCATGCATGATCGCTTTCAATGTAAGGCTCCCTCTTAGTTTGTGACCCCTCCACCAAGTAATTAATATTCCGCGCTGCGGTTCAGCATTCGGCCCATTCGGGCGAAAAATATGGCATATATAGTGGTCCAATGGTGAATGTCACATAACTCAAGAACACCTTGACTAATTTGAGTTATTTCTGTTTCAAAAGGTAGAGAATGAAATTTTTAATAAATTCTGTGCAGAATATTTTCGCGTGTTGCATCTTGCGTAGCTTTTTCAAAATTTTGAATGGTTGTTGTATATCTTGATAAGTGTGAAGAAATTTGTATTTCAAATTGAACTGTGACATTTATCAGTTCTCAATTTTGAAAGAACTATTGCTACTGTTGTAAACTCCTGAAAAGACTAAAAAAACTTTGCCTGTTTTTACGAGACTGAAATCGGTCAACAAGTTCGTAAGTCAAGCGCGATTCGTCGTTGGACAACAAAATATATCGTAATTTCCGCTAGAAGGAGCCGAATCTTGAACAGCGCCGCGGAGTACTTGTTCGAGGGGTCATATACCGGGTGGGAGTCGAAAATCGAACGCCTAGATGCACACAGCTTTCCCTTTTGCTATGAAATGGCTTTCAGCATATTAGATATCTACACGTACGAGTGCAAAATTTACATAAATTCGCAGCCTTGTAAATTCCATGCTCTACAACTGCTACAACGATTAAGAGCCACAGAAGTGTTTGAACGAGCATGTAGAAAAATTTGTGGTAGGTATATAAAACTGGAACTTTTCTCTATTCTGCGCCTTATTTAATATACATTAATTTTGTGCATCCTATATTGGAAATGAATATGTTCAGTAATAATAAGTAGTTCGAAATAAAAGCTACCCTGAACTTCCCCTGCTACTAGACGGGGAATCTAACTCATACGAAATACTGCCAGGTTAATATATTCTTTGGTAAAGAAGAGGTGAAAAACTGTTCTCCTTTGTTCGACAACCTTAATGGATTTAAGGGAATATAGGGATGATGTGGAGGCCGACATGAGTACGTTATTAGGTCGCGCAAAATTTAATGCCATGTTGGACTCCTGTAGTAGTAAAACTTCAGCATTCCGTAATATTTTTACTGCTACTGGTCAAAATTTAGAGGGGATCAAATACATTAGTTGACCCCTCCTGGAAAATTCCAGGGGGGGTCATGTACCCACTGACCTCCCCTGTGTCAGCGCCACTGCTGTAAAAAGTTCTGCAAAATTAAGCCCTGGTAAATCTCAACCACCTCGATCTATGATAAGAGCTTATGGTTACAAGATTGTTGAAGTAATTTTATCAATGATACCCATCTCTTTGACACATGATCAAGTTGAAAAATCCTAAAAACGAGGCGACTTTTCTAGAATATATTCTAAATTTCTTAGTCAATCTAGCACTATTTTGGAGAGACAACACCTCACCAACCATCTGTAAAATTAGCTGTAGTTTCATGGATTTTCGAAGATATTTGATGTCACAGAGTGAAGGGAAATCAGAAGTTTGTCAATCTGAGCGAGCTCTACACATATCATGTATCGAATCCTACGCAGTCAAAAGGTTTTCATTGGCCCCTCAATAGACAATTGCTCAAGCGTTATTTCTCGCTGCTCAACTGTTAATCCTTCATTAACAATTGTACCTAAAACGTACGAAAGGTAATCTCGGTCGTTATCATAATCATTAAATCCCTGGGTTCCGTTGAATTCGCAAAATTTTCGTCATTACCACTTAAAATTTGTTACTAGCGCCCTTGCCAATTCTCACAGAGCTGAATTCTCGACTTTAAATTCTACATTCTCATTTCCTTTCCAATCCTCTCATTCGCATTCCAAACCTCACGATCATTTATAAAGCAACCGGAAAAATTCTCAATACATACTAAATTCCTAATTCCCAAGCACTTTCTCATTCCTAATCCTAAATCTCACGACGCAAGTATAGTTTAAGAATTTCACCATTCTTAATTCCAATTCCTAATTCTTTTTCTTCTCATTCTGCCAACACTACCCGCACCATAACGCCCCGTTACGGTAGCAGAGAGGGAGAATTTTTTCAGGAAACCTCAATGGTTACCGTACCCTCACACGTGGTCGTCCGCAGAAGGAGAGTTGTGCGCCTGCAAGAATTTTCGTGCCTGCGGGGCCCGGTCCTGCGCATGGCCAGCCCATCTTATCTCAAAAATTTAGCCCAGGGGTGAACCTTTCAGAAGGGTTCACCCCTTGTGACCGCCTGGCTTGCGCAGGCGGCCCACTATTCAAGCACAAAAATACGGTAGTTTTGCTATTTTAAATACCTAAAAGACAACTTGTTCAGTTATGCGAAATAGCAAGGCAATGCTTGCAGAACTTTGAATACTCTTCTCGAAATCAAAATCATAAATATTATGATGTGATTGACATGCACACATTTGTCGTAAGGTTTAGGATTCGGAATTGTTTTCGGGATTTCATAGTATCGAGCAAGTATATCTTTATTTCGGGCACGCAGCTTTTATTGTACGCGTCAGTTGCAGTAAAGCACAAATGTTCTTCGATTACATTAATTAAGTAACTTACTTCAACTAGACTGTTTTCAGTGTACAGGGTATCCCAAAATGATATTTCGCATTTGTTTTTCCTCCGGTGCCTGTACGCCTCAATTTACGAAATTGATTGTCGTCGCAAGCAAAAGCTGAGACTTTGAGTATTTGTTTGGTACCATGCTCATTGAAATCCGATAACTGGTTCCGAAGTTACAGCACGCGGTACAAACCACCTACTATTTTAACATTATCGTAAACGGTGAACTTTCCTGAAGGAGGCATTCAAAGGAACCCCTGGGTGCTTTAAAATCCTTATGGAAAATAAGAAATGTTAACATTCCCTATTGCCGTGCTCTCTAGGCAAGCCACCCCGGAGGTTGGGTTGGGACTTCATAAAGCACCAAAAGTGGTTCCCCACAGATCGTCGCGGCAAAAGATCTATCAGATGCAGTATTTTGCATGTCTCTGTGCCATCTGGTGTAGGAGTTATAAGCAGGAAAGTTCGCCGTTTATGATAATGTTAAAATAGCATTACATCTAAGTATTAGGTGCGGAAACTCAGGTGTGACCACACTAAGGGTCACAAAGTTTCGGGGGCAATCAATGCAAAGGGGGATACGTGCCAACTGGAAAATACCATTTTAAATTGCATAAGGATTCCCCAGTTTGGAATTTCGAGTGATTTTCGAAAATACGCTAAAAAACGGCCAATATTTTCCATTTTCTGAATATTTCACCTTCTGATCAAAAAAATGTTGAAGCAAATATTCATCCCCTGAATCACTATGTGTATTAATGGGGCCTCACTCAAAATCCAAAACTGGAAAATCCTTACGGGATTTAACATGGGATTTTTCAGTTTGTACGTATCCCCCCTTGGCAACTATTGACATCAGACTTTGTAACCCTCGAGAAGGGTCAAATCTGAGTTTCCGCACCTACCGCTTTCAGAGTGGTAATCGTTATGGGTGAGCAGCGCGATGCATAGGGTGTCGGCGCTGTCCGCCGCGGACACCTGACAACGTCCCCTTGTAAGGGACGAGCATTTTATCTATCAATAAACCTGACAGAT
>WJFA01001901.1:0-18349 GCA_009870155.1 Pseudobourletiella spinata
CCGCCGCCGCTGCAGCCTGCTGGAATGCGACGTTCAGGTTACTATTGGCCACGTTGACGGTGTTCGACCCCGCGTTCCCATTAATTATGATCCCGGAGGGGTTCACAATACTCAGCGTGTTCCCCTGACGCTGGAGCTGAGCATTGTTGTTGAGCCGGAGGAAGTTGAGGGCGCTGAGAGGGGTCCCTGCATTCGTGCCAAGTCCGGACGCGTGAGTCACATAGGTCGTCCCGGCCTGGAGCGTGGGACCAGCGGAGCTGACGGCGATAATCTGACCGTCCAAACTAATTGCATTGAGGTTGACACTGAGACTATTGGGGTGGTTACTGGCGGAGCCGGCGGCGGGGGATGTGATCATGATGGGGGAGGTGATGCTACTGCTATCGATCGGAGTGGTGAGGATGGGTGAGCCGATCGTGTTCTGCGGCTGGGGTTGGATGGCCACTGTGATGGGTTTCGAGCCGGAATTCGGGTGGATTCCCGTCAGCAGGAGTGTGGCCAGTGTGGGCTGTTTGATCCGAATGCTATTCTGCTGCTGTTGAACGGTGAGGCGCTGCTGTTGCTGTTGCACGGTCAGCCGCTGCTGTTGCTGGTGGACTGTGAACCTCTGCTGCTGCTGCTGGATCGTTATCCTTTGTTGTTGCTGCTGCTGCTGCTGGTGTTGTTGGCCCTGCTGCTGCGCCTGACTCTGAGCCGACTGCTGCTGCTGCTGCTGCCCGCCCACATTCACATTGAAAACATGGGGTCGGGTAAGTACTTGCTGCGGAGTTATCCCCACGATCCCGCTCGAGTTCAAGTTCAAGTTAAAGTTGACATTTGCCCCAGAGCTCGTGGATGTGGGAATATTGACAGTGTTGGGGGCGGCGACGGTGTAAATGTGTGAGATCTGTTGAGCTTGCTGCTGCTGCTGCTGATGGGACTGGATCTGAACTTGGACAGGAGTGGCTGCTGCTGCTGCTGAGGATACGACCACATTCCTCGGCTGGGGGTGAACGATCTGAACGGGGGGTTGGGATGACGAGGTGGTCACATTCCCTGTGCTTGTCGTCACAGCAATGACCGTGGAGGCTGTTGCGGGAGCCAGCGGTGGGGTTGTGACCACAACGGGGGTCACAACCGGGCTCACTTTAACTTGCGGTGTGACCCTGGCCGAGGCCGGGCTGGCTGTTGCGGGTAGTATGGGTCGGGTAGTGGATGTGGTCGTTGTTGTTGTTGTTGTTGTCGCAGGATTACTACTACTGCTACTAGAGGGAGTGGTAGTGCTGGCCATTGTTGTGACTGCCGTAGGGGCAACAGTTGCTGTAACTGTGGCGGCGGCGGTGGCGGTGGCGGTGGCGGTGGTGGTATTGGTAGTTGTGGCGGCAGCAGCGGCCGAGGAGACGGTTGCGTTGACGCCTCCTCCAGGGGTCTGACTATGACCCTTATAAGAGTTGACAATGACCTGTGGGGGATGACCCAGTTTCTGGTAGGTGATTTTACAGGGGCGACGACCATCCTCCGTGAAAATATCCGAGAATTGCTTCACGTACAGTGCCACACTCCGGCTGCAGCCCAACTCGAACTGACACTTGGTATTATTGGTCCCCCCATCCATCCTGCTCAGTTTGGACGACTGTGGCAGTAGTGGCGGGGGCTCGGCGAACGAGTCCATTTCCAACTCCCCAAAGTAGCACTCGATCCCATTCCTCTGGTATATGGAGAGCCTCGTCGTATGTGCCCGCTTCCGCCGCTCCGTCTCCAACGTGTACTCCTCAATCTTCCTCACGTAGTTCTCCGTGATGAGGGACCGGAGGACGGACGGCTCCGGGGTTTCCCCGAGGACTGCAATATCATCTGCAGCCACGGGAAATGACTTGGGCTCCTCCAACGGAATCTATAAAAGATCAAATAAAAACGCATTACACATCTCGCAGAAGACAAGTTTACCAGGAAGGATCAAATTGAAAAATTCCAGCAGCTCACCATCCCCGGGAGCTTCAAAAGGTCCGCCTCCTTCTGCTTCTCCAGCGACTTTTTCAACTTGGACCACCGCCCGTCCATGACAAAATTGTAAAAGGGGAGGAAGTCATTCCGGCCATTCTGTAAGCTCACAACCTTCCCCACGTCCTCCTCGGCTACCTCCCTTTTTTCCGGCGGGACCGACAACGACGACGGCGGCGGTTCCATCCACAGTTTCGCCTTCCTCTGAAGCCCCTTGGTATTCCATTTTAGGCGGGAGTACTGGCGGCGGTTCTCCAGAAGCCCCACGGCGGGTGAGGGGTCGAGACAAAGTGGACCTGCCGTCGCATTCACCACCCGCTTCTCAATCTCCATCCGCTGGTCATAGCTCAGCTTGTCATGGAACTTGGAATTGAGCCTCTCCTCCTCCTCGTCCGTCTCACTCTCGTTGGAGTCGCTCTCCTCCTCACTGGACTCTGCCTTCTGCCCTTGCTGCCGTTGGAGCTGCCGTCGCCGCCGCCGATCCTCTTCCTTCAGCCGGCGGAGTCGCTTCCAACCCCTCCGATCCGCCAGACTCTTCTCAATGATGATGTCGACGTCGGCGAGGAGCCCTTGAGTGGTTTGAACCAAGGTGACTTGCCGCACGGCCGGCTCCGCCTTCCCCCCGGGGAACCGCCGGTAGTCCCGGATCTCCGTAATGACTTGATTCCCATTCTTGATGAGGTAAATCCCGTCTCGTTCCTCCAATTTGGAGACGAGCTTGCTCGGGATCATTCCCAAGTCGACGGCGTCGAGGAGGTAGCGCTCGGAGTAGGGGATCAAGTGGCTCGGCGGGTGGATCCCATCACCCGGCACGTATGCACAGTAGGTGTAGCCCAGCCGCGGGGCGTACAGGTTGAGGATGAGGACGGGACTGCGGCCGTCGCCCAGGAGCGGCCGGTCCAACCGGCTCCCGCACAGCCCGCTGGGGTAGACCATGGAATTGGGGTCGTCGTAGCCGACTGCTCCGGATTGCTCCGCTGCCACCGATGCCGTGATCACATCCTCTCCCTCGCTCCCGCTACTACTCCCGCCATTGCTACTCTCCTCGCTCTCACTCTCGAGCGTGCAGGGTGGGGGACTCTTCCGCTTCCGACAGTTGCGATGCTCGTCGGGCGGCCGCTCCTCCTCCTCCGGCGGCTCCCTCCCACCGTTCCCATTGATGACCAGGGGAGGGTCTGTGGGCGGGGAATCTTCGTCCCCATTCGGCTGACTCAGGCTGCCGGTACTGTCATAGCCGCCGCCGTTCTCCGTGATGAGGTAGAAGGAGGGGAGGTTGGACTCTTCATACTCCCCATCCTCCTCCTCCTCTTCCTCCTCCTCCTCATCTTCATCTTCATCTTCGTCCTCCTCATCCTCATCGTCCTCATCCTCGTTCATTGTGTTGTAGTCTGAGTGATTATCATCTTCAAAGGAGCAGGGGCCGTTGTCGAGGTAGCTGTTATTGCTACTACTGTTATTACTCTGGTGACTGTCACGGCTGGACAGGTCGGGGTCGATGAGCCCTTGGTCCATCAGGGATCCTGGATTGGAATGGTCCGGCGGCGGTTGGATCCCTAAAAAGTTCCCGTTCACTGACATGGGACTCACCGGTTCTTCTGGGACTGCTGCTGCTGTTGATGATGATGATGATGATGATGATGATGACGATGACGACGACGATGATGATGATCCACTTCTAAATCGTGTCGACCTCGTCGTCCGCCTTCCACTAATTCCAGAAGAACTTGGTGGTGGTGGTGGTGGTGGTGATAATAATGATGAGGCGGTTGAGGTTGGTCCTGGGCTAAGGAGGAACGTTGTTGGGTATCCGTCACGCTGCTGCTGATGCGGCTGCTGTTGGCGCTCGAGTAATGGTGGCGAGGCCGAGCCGTTGTTTGAGCTCGATTGGGGACGCGTCAAATGCCAGTACAAAATCTGCATTTGGATCCCTATACGAACAGACCAACAAGAGTTGAGGGATGAGTCAATGCATGCATTTGAATGGGAATGGAATCCCAAGACTGGAAATTAACACGCACGCACACACACACACACACACACACACTGTTAAAGTTTACTTCCTCAACTGTTTTAAAAAACTTGGAGAAATCCCACAGAGTATAGCTATAAAATCCATTACTCAAGTTCAAGTTTACTCAATCCCACTTATAGCAGTAGAATATTATGTTAAAAATCCCGCAGAAAAGTATTCCGACCAATGAGCTTCAAGGTTATATTATATTAATGAGGAAAAAGTCATCCGCTGGCTTGCATCACAAATCTTTCTTCAATAATGTGATCGCAGGTACGTTTTCCCTACGATGTTTGCCAAAATGTCCTGCATGCTCAACCCGATCGTGTATGGGCTCACGAATCGATTCCTCCGCCGGGAACTCCTCCGCGTCATCCGCCAATGCTGCGGTCTCACAACCCCCATCGAAGAATTCCAACTTATGCGACAGTAAGCTCTCTCACTCAGTCAGTCAGTTTTCTATGATTCCCCACACCGGCAACCCTCCAGTTCTTTCCCCACGTAACTCTGTAACTGACTGACAGAGATGTGAGTAATATGAACCGTGTTTATTTGTTATACTATTTTAATTCATAAAAAAAATCCACAGGCGACAGCAAGAGGGTTTGTACAACAAGGAGGGCGTGTACACCGGCGGGAGGAACATTTATCTGTGCACCTGCGAGCGCTGCGTCGGGTCGAGACAACAGGTAAGCCTTATCTAGGGCTCTCTAGGACCGAGAGAGTGTGACATTGACATGTATGCATGCACTTTGAGCTTGGGCTAAAGAAAAGGGATACACACTCTCGATATGACAGACCTCTCTGGAGCTCACTGATAGTACAGCTTGAACTCTTCCTCACTGTTACACAGGCACTGTCCCGGTCTACGATGAGTCACCGAGCTATGGTAAGGCGAGAGTATAGGAGTGGGAGTCCCTTGGTCTTGTGTGTACCATGTCATGTGCTTTCCCTTCAGATTGACCTGTTCGTCCGGCAGCAGCGGGAGAAGGACAAGGAGGAGGAGAAGATTCGGCTGCGGGAGGAGGACGAAGCGGAGGGCTCGTACAACAGGGGTCAACGGCGGCCAAACTCCCTCCTTTCGGAGCGCACTTCCAACAAGAAGGCTCCGCGGGAAGTCACCCGCTCCACCAGCCTCAACATCCAGCTCTCTGCCCGTCCCATTTCCGACCGCCATTTCTTGAGGGAGGAGGAGGAAGGGGAGGGTCCACTATCCATCCCTTCGCCGGCAGGGACGGAGACCGAGCTCATTTCACTGGCCCATCACGAGGGTCACTTTCAGACACTGCGCAGTTTCAGTGGGAATTTCGGGCGGGAAGGGTCCGTGGAGACGGGCTCATCCGCTGCTGCCGTTCTCAACAATGGCCCACTCCCCGACATCAAATCCCACTCGCAGACCGTTACAGCAGTTTAATGGTGCCGTTGGGACATGAGACATTGCGCGGGGATGTAATGGCAGGGGTGGAACATGGATGGGACTCAAAAATTGCGAGCTAAAAATTGTAGATGTAGACGAACACGATGTCTGTGTATGTTATATATATGTGCGTACATACATGTACATATATATTTATCGTACCTGAAACCCTCAAGTATTCTACTATACATTCTACACACATACGTGTATGTTTTAGTTATTTAGTTATATGGTCATATGTACATACTTCGATGAGCCTATGAAGAATTCAGATTTTGAGGGAGGCATAGGAATTTGAGGAAATATAGCAAGAGCTATTTTCCATATTGCTCGCACACAGTCTTGGGTAAAATAGCTGGAGGACCATTGAAATATTGTGAAGCTGTATGGACATATGTATGTGATTTTTGTAAAATATATCCTGTGAATGTTCCCTCTCTCAAACTAATGAGAACTGACGAGTTAAGGGCCCCCTCAGGCCAGGCTTTGAAAATTTAAAATGAAAATGTCCTCTGAAAAACATTCTTCATATGGACTTGTGAGACATTGGGCAAATGTGCATACTGAACATTTACTACGGGGTGGTGAAGGGACAAGTGGAACTTTGGCCAAGTTTAAAATTGAGGCAATTTGGAATTTTCAAGGGTGTTCAGTGTACACTGGAGTCCGCACTTGAAGTCTCAACCGTCATACAGCATGGCTCTAACTCTTGGAAGCGGGGATGCGGGTTCCTCAATATATGTATAAGTATCCCTGGATTCCTCTTAGCATATCAAATTTATAGGTTTATGTGAGATGGCCGTTGAACATATGAAATACGAGTATGTATGAGTGTATGGAAATAAATAAATAAAAATCCTGACGTCCCCTTAATTTTTTTTTACTTATTTGACGACAGTTTCGCGGATAAAGCTGACTTGCTCTACTTCTGACTGCAGGACTGACTAAAAAAATTGAGACTCGGAAGCGATGGGAGCCGAGCGGAGACTTTTTCTGCCTACCTCTACAACTAGGGGGTGAAGCATGGACTAATGCATGCAATATTGGCATTCCTCAAGGGAAGAAGCTCTTGGCTTCAAACAGAATTTAAAACATCCGCTGGGTGGACGTAATTCGGGGTGAAGGACGCGGATCACAGGACTGCACTCTGTACTGCTTCTGTGAGTGAGCTCAAGCCGAGCTACTAATTCATGAATCATATTATCTGTAGGGGACTTGGGAAGGACTGCACATTACTTTCAGTTCAAAGCGGGAATTTTGATGGTAATAATAATGGTAATAATAATGAATGAATAAAGATGAGAGGGAAGTAGAAACTTACCTTTGAGAAGGTCAACCCATGAAATGCTTGTTGTTGTACTGAACCAGCTCTCGACTGCTCATCGGATCCATTTTTCTTCGGTCACTTAAGGAGTTTTCCAAAATACACACACACAGGGTAGACGGGCTCACGGTAAGGGTGCACGAGCAGAGTTCAACGGTAAAATGAAGCCACACTAAAATTCACATCATGTACAGTCCTAAAGGCTAAACGAGTTGCTTCTTCGACGGTGTAACAAATATCAACTGTTCCAATCTATTCGAGCTTGGCGAGACACAGTGAGTTCCGTCGTGTGTTCAAGACGATCCGGCAGTCTTATCTGTATGAGCAAGGAAAGAGAAATAATTTGTGCATAAATACTCCAATTACCATCACATCTCCTTTTTTAACTCAATACAAAAATGATAACAGACGGAACAATGGTGAGGAAATCAACATTTTTTTCCAAAACCATATTGATGTAAGGATTAATAGCTTGATATAGACGATTTCCACATATTGCACAGGGAAACTGACACGAAGCACTGTGTGGGTGGGAAATGGCAAAAACTGTTGACTCACTCTTGTTCTACTAACACTGACACTGATACGGAGGAAATAGATCAGATAAGATACATACTTATATTCACACTTGTATCAATAATAAAAACTAACATACACAAATTAACTAGCTTTAGTCTTCTGGTTTCATGCAGGACGACTTCCTGCGTACACAGCATTCAAGTCTGACGGTCTCCCTCCACGGGTTTTGGAGAGTCTGTAAGGATTTAAGAAAATGTTTTTTAAATACAAAAAAATAATTCAAAAGAGGAAGAAGATCTTCAAAAATATGGAATGAGTTGCTTCAATTGTAGCTTTAAATTAGCGGATTAATTCGCACAGAATAAATTCATTTGGAAAACAATGAAATAAATAAATTTTGAATTACGAAAATATTTTGGAGAAGCGCGTGATACTATAAGCAGAGCTCGGTTGTGACCAACATTCATTAAATGCATCGCTAGCCCTCGAAAACCGGTGAGGGTAAAACATGCACCGATCAGAATAAAAACTAATCGGTAGATCGGCTTCACATTAACCCTCACTGACCTGTTAGCTCAGAAAAGTGATGACGATGAACATTTGACAGGAAGTGAGCACGTTAAAATCCATTTCAGTCACCGTTGACGGATTTCAAAGCGGTGAGACCCTCCGAGTTTTAGAGGGCTACGGCGGTCGTGAAAAGTGGATCCATAAGTTCAAGGATGCACTGTCAAAAATTTCACTACCGTTAACCCGTACACTATACACACACTTCTGGTGAACGAAAACACAAACAAGTTTAACCACGTTCCTACATAATCCAGAGTCAAGCGCGTGGACCAACTAAAATGGACAGAGTTCCTCTGAGTCTCAAAAGTAATGTAAAATTATGAGCGTTTGGAGCGTTTTGCATAAAAATTCACTTCAGTCAGTCCACCACTTCACATTCACACCTGATTTCACACTCTCGTCTTGTCTTCAGAATATGAAATGGTCAGGAAGCACCTTCGGGTCTCAATAGTCCCTGAAATGCGACCAAGTTTGAAATATTTTCGCGGATTCGGCAATGTCTTTGGCAAATATCTCTCTGGAGGCGCTATCTTCCGCCTTCAAGGGGGAGTCACAGCCACAGACTCTTGCCTGTTGACCACATCACGTGCATAGATTGCAGGAGATGTGGACCGTATGTGTCTCCATCACCGTCTCCAATTAGAAGGCATCAAGTGTTCATTCACATAAGCAGAACATCCCTTTATCTTGCGTAGATCCCAGGGTATGAGGGATTTTCTATCCTTTATTGTTTGATGAATTTCATGGGATTTAAACTTTCAAGATAGAACTTTGATGAGACGCCTGCTACGTCAGGGTACGAGATTAAACGAAGTGAAAAAAAATGAACTGCATTTCCCCAACTACATTTAACCAGAAAACTCATAGAAAAACAAGAAAATAATTTATTTATCACACATTAATAACGGACGAGGGTAACAGTTTTACAATATGGTTAGACTTACAAGTTACAATTTTACGTTAGGATTTTGACGGGAATAGCATTTCATACGGCGGAGGTGGACTTTCAGAGTCATCCACTCTGGTCTTTGACACATCGATGCTACTACTATTACTAATGCTTCCAGGACTGGTACTACTTGTCGCTCTTAACACTACGGCGGGGACGTAGTAAGCGACGGAGAATCGGGCTGGAGCACCCGTGAAGACTTGGTTGGGCGAAGATTGCTGCTGAGACATTTCCACGCCGACCTCGGCTGACCTAAATATCCCTCGAAGAATACAACAAACATGACTGAGCCATGACCAAAAATATCCACATACTGTGACGAAAGCTAAGATTATGACTAAAATGATAATGGTTGTCATTGGAGGTGGCTTCGGGGAGTCGTGATTCTCATGATGATTGTTATTGTGATGAAGATGAGGGTCAATCTCGAAAGGGATTATGTCTTCGTCAATGATAACTTCAGAGCTACGCCCATGACCCTGACCGTGATGCACCGCAGCAGGTTCTTCGGTATCCATCGGCGGCAAGTTGCTCGTGCAATTTTTCTCGTCCACGCCGAACTGCCGTTGATTTTCCCCCGGCGTGCAGTTCACCACGTCATCGCACACCAAACGCTCGTCAATGCACTGACCCACTGTGCACTGGAATTTACCTGCGGCTTCAGCCCTCGTCAAGCATTCTGAAATATTACATAAAAATTTCCTCATTAGGAATGCAAGGCACATGATGACAAGATATTTCAAGACTGTGTACAAATCACATTGTCAGGATGGATAGGGCATAGTATGCCTTACTTGAATATGCCGTGAATGAAATCTCCACGGTGAGAACCTCCTTGTTATCTTCGTGCACGTCCGTGTCGTTCTCGGCCACCAACTCGTTTCCATAGTCGAACAGGTTGCGGAAAGTGACTTTTATCCGCCCGCTGGGACTGTTGAAAAATTTAGGACCGTGGAGGTCTGGCGGGTAGAAACTATTATCTCCCCTTTTTAAGTTACCGCAGATCGGAATCGTCTTTTCGCCATTCTCGCCTTCAAACTAAACACAAGCTTATGTTAGCACCACAACGCAAAAGAGAAAGAATCACAGTTAAAACGCTTACGAAAAGAAGGATTAAGATGTGAAAAATTAATCTTATTTTACGAAAAACTAGAGGATTTCGAATGTGTTCAGTTTTCACACAGTTATCACATGAAGATCACAAAGCAAATCAATTAAACATCCAATTCACGCCCCACTCCCACTAGTAAAACTTACATTCAAAATCATGCAAAGATTAAGGCGGACAAATGCATGCAGATAAAACCGAGAAAACCAAAATTCAACTCTTTACCAATATATAATCTTTACAGTTGTTCACCAGCTGGAGCAAACTGCTCTTGTCACTGATTCGTCGCAGATGTAGCCGTTGGATAACGGCCATTACCCCATGGTCCTCCGGAGCCTCCACGGCGAAGGACCCTGCATCCGAATTTCCCGCCTGGCGTGCCAAGTGAACAAGGTAGTTGCTCGCAGATGACTGTCCATTCAGGAGGTTCAGCACCACGGACTTTCTCACAAAGTTTCCGAGTAGAATTTTTGGATTTTCCCGGAATGGCACCGACAGCTCTGCAATGGATGCTGTTGGAAAATGTACCGCAAAAAAACCATTGATTCAGCATGAAATCGTCATTTAATACCAACGGACCATTTACATAGCAGAGGTTTGGATTTGACCGTTATTGTTGCTGCCCGGTTAGCACTAAAGGCTACCAGTGGATTCACAAAAATAGTTTCCCCAGCAATCGCTGTGTGAGCAGTACCGCCAAACAAGTTTCACCGAAGACGTCCAGTACTAACTCACACACATGTGACAAGAAGTGACAATCCAGTTTGCCCCGTTCCATCCTTTGTGAGCGGTTAGGCATGTTTGGGCACAACGTGTTAATCCTCACGTTTCCTCCTATGTAGGAGACCTTGAGTCCTTTTCATATGCTCATGCGAAGCAAGTTGTAAACAACTTCACCGCAGCACCAACCAGCACATTGGAATGTGATCCACATACGAACTTACGTTGGTACAGAAGCGTCGTTGCCGGAGCTGGAACAGCACCAGTAATCCCCTGATTTCCCGCACCAGCCACGAGTAAAATCACGAGCCCAGCCGCCACTCTCACAAAGACGTTGGAGCACATTTTCCTCAAAAAGTCTCACTGTGGGGGACTCCCAACGATGTTACAGAGCCGAACAAGGTGAACGAAATGAGGAGAATTGAGGTTGAGTTCAGGGAAAAGCGCAGCAGCGGCAAATGCACTGGTTCACTTGATCAATAAATGTATATAAGATCCATTGGATGGATGATGGTCAACAACAAGACGCCAACATGACACGATCCTGACGAAATAACCATTATTAATTGGCTGTACGCATTTCCAGGTATTAGTAACCACCAAAGGTCCACCACACATGATGTTCGTCACACACACACACACACATACAACATCACAGAGTCGGAATCCTCACATAAATAACATTGGTGAGGACCATTACGAGAGCTAAAAGGAGACTATTAGAGGCTAGAGACTCACATAAATCACACTGGGGCAATCCCATGGAGGTGGCTAATATGCAAAGCGTTCAGAGGAAAAGAGTCATACACGCACTTCAGAGCACGACCACGAGCCAAAGGAGATGAATGTCTTCCAAGTTGAAGATCATCCTTTGAAATTATAACACTTCCTCTTTCAGTACTTACTTCCTCTCTTATTTCCTTCCGTCACACGCACCCATACGCTCCGCACACATTATACTCCCAATTTATGGAGTAATTTATTGAAAAAATTCCACCTTCTTATCACCTGCATAGTTCAGACAACTTAGTAATGCTCTGAGGGCTTGCGCTGCAGGGAACGAGTGAGCCCATACCTAAAGGTACTTCGTTTTGCGCCCTTTTCCAACAGTACACGAACAAACACATGCTTGGAGCTCCAACGTGTATCCAATGTGCTCATCGGACTGCAACACATTTGCACAATAGCACTTACGCAGGGGAAATACATAAGGGGAGAATTAGTTGAATGGGATTGTTGCAAGATTGCAACTCTCTGTACATACATCTATTTGATAATATTGAGTCACTCCCTCCCAGTCTCTTTTTTCTTGTTGCATTTCCCAATTAAACCCACAAGTATAATGAATGTGTGTGCGAGTACGTATATTGCGTACGTGGGGGGCTGCGCTCTCAAGGGGCTCATATTAAATGTCTATACTCCAAGTGCGGCTCTCTACCTGTGACTGTGACTGTGAGAGTGATGTTGCAGCAGGCACCGCAGCAGGTTGTCTTCCCTCTCGGGAAAAATGTGGAAATTTTAAAAATTCGCATACACGTGCTCAAGTCTTAATGCATTACAAATCAACTTGGATTAACCAATTGTGATGTTTCCAGTGGGCACGTATGCATACGCCGGGCTTGAGTGGGCTAAATTCCGCTCATCATGAATTCCCTTCGGCGCACCGTCGCATGTAAGGGAACATGCAAATGATAATGTACGAGTCGTGTAATCTTGTAGCGGACATAAAAACAAGCCAGCCGTATATCCCAAGTCACTTCTTTGGCCATACACTTGTGGTAGAGGGGGGCCAATTTGAAAAGGTAAACAGGAAATGAACAACTTTCGCTTTTCCTCGTGTGAGTATGTATGTAGGTGTGCGTGTGTTATAAATCCAACTTATAGCCACTTTCATAGGGGACATTACGTGGCAGTTTACAAGCACAATTATCGCCTCCATTGACTTCTTCTTATGGATGATCGTAATCACTTGGCGCTCGTTCTACATCTCTTAAATCTCCACACAAATTCAATGGAATGAATCAGACGTTTTTACTATTTGTGTGATGAGAGAATCATGGGAGTTGAATACCTTCAGCACGTGTTGATTTTTACAGGCTTAATAGGCTACCTTGTTGATAATGTATGGTTACACAGGGGGATGTGTTATTGTGATCAGATGTGGCTGTCTACAGCATGTTAAACCGTGTTTACGTCCTTTGATGGGCTCTGTTGTGTTCTCCGACTGTGAGAGTGAGGGGCTAACATGCAGACGATGTTGGGGTAGTTTAGCCATGGTGAATTAAGGGAGAAATCGCGGTTTTTTCTGCACGCAAGACTGCCTTTGAGAATGCAAGTATTACTTGGGATCTGCATAGGCTTGGACGATGAAGGTGCGTGTGTTGGAATGTGCAATGGGGCGCGGGGGCTGACGGAGTAGTGTTGAGCTCATTTTTAATTGCATAATCCTTTTCCCTATTGAATGATAATAGGAGGGGGAACTTGCAGCATTTGAGAAAAATCTTCACGTCATTACCGCGGGTCGCGTCAAGGCTTTTCAGTAGCTTCGCTTGGTGGGTGGTGCCGCACGTCACAATCTGTCAGTATTGTAGGATGAATGGCGACGTGGGAGGGATAGGATTGGGCTCGTTTGGATGTAGTAGTTAAATTAAAATTAATTTTTCCGCCGCTCCTCCTCAAGGTTGTTGAGACACGTGAGACGGCGGCAGAGGGGTACTTCCTGGAATATGCTGCAGCAGAGTGGAGGCTGATGAGACCTTATATAGATATTCGGAACCAGGAAATGCCGGGTTAACGTACGTAGGAAAATAGACTGATTTTCAATTGGTAGCGTGTAAAAAAGATAATTGTATTTAATGAGATTTTAAATGGTCAGTGCTAGTTCCGGCTTGAGTAAAAAAACATTTTTAGAGTAAGCTAAATTAAACTTTCACGAGAGCGTCGCCACGCCAGAAAGTTCTGCGTCAATTAGTCAATTAGCTATAGCAATCATGGTTGACCTCGCTGGATGAAGATTCGATCGTGGGAGGAAAATCAATCATCAGTTGATGTTGTAGGTGAGGGGACGGGATATGATTAGACAATAAAATTACTAACCAAACTAAAACCCGAAGAAAGGGGATTTAACATCTATGAGATGGGATAATAACTCACCATTCCTGGGATGGCTTGAGCTCTCAGGGGAGGGGATCTTCCATGAGGGGATGCACTGATCCTCACAAAGCTTAAAACCTGTCGCCAACCGGGACGACTGGCTTCTTTTTATGAGATTTAATCCACTGCTTTGATTTTTGATTCCTTACTTCTTAGCAAACTTGATAGTACCACTATGTTGACAAGCTGGTATAAGGCTGGAATTACAATGACGAGGAATAGTATACGGGTGTGGGTAGTTGGAAAAGTTGAGGCAGGGCAACCATTGAGGAGTAGTGATCACGAAAGATTTTGCTTCTAAGTGTACTAATGCTGTCTCACATTCCGTTGTCATTTGGTAGCTGGTATTGTGCGCAAGAATTCTTCACGGCTATTTTGAAAGTGGTCACCTTTCATCACATCACAAACCCTCAGCACTCCGAAAAGACATGAGGCTAACTTAAACCAAATAAATTTAATTGGCAGTCGGGACCATTTAACAAGCTTTCCTTTTGCATTGTGGTGACAGTTGTGCCGTCTCGGTACATGTACATTGATTCAGCCGTGTCTATCATGTGAACAAATGGGATGGGCATTGCGAATGCGTGTCACTTTAGTAGTTGGAAGACATTGCTATAATGCAAGGCCTAAATCAGAAAACTGAAGGAAACTCAAAGTTTTCGAAGGAGTGGCCTCAAGAACCGAATCTGTGGCTGTATTTTATCTCCTCATAAAAATTGAAGCAATATATACAATTAATCCAAGGACGAAAGCACAAAATTCAGTTTTATCTCCATTGTTTAAAATCAGCACAGCTCGAGGATCCGTTTCCGTTCTCTGTGGGTAACCAGGACTTCAAGATGTACTATGGCTTGTTCCAAAAATAATTGGAAAGTTCTAATGGTTATTCGGACTTCCTAACATCATTCCTAAGCTTTCTCACGGATCGTGTAATCCGTGGATGTATCCGAATGGACGGTCTGGATGGGACTCCATCCGAATCGAAACTAAGGGACTCGGATACGGATAGACGGTTATCCGATCCGCTAAAAGAAGGAACGGATTCGGATACATGTGTCGGATATCCGAAAAACTCGTTGATATGCCTTTACAACCTTTATATTCTTCATAAATGACACGGACTTTGGCCGCATCTATTGTGACATTATAGTAGCTGCGTGGCAGGCATAGCGTATAGGCATACTGGATATATCTACGTGCACATTAAAGAGATCGCAGTTTGAGTGCGTTAAGATTTCATAATGGTCGCTGAAGATGATTTATATTTCCTCACAATAAATTCTCTGCATCAAATACGTCTCCGATTTCTTGAATGCTTATAACAATGAATTTTATATACTTGTAGTTGTAATTTGAGTACATCTCAGCTCAGATGATTAACAATGCATATTCTTCTCTTTAAGCTTTTATGTCTGTTTAATGGGATTTATATTCGGACGACGTAAAATTCATAGATTGGCAACAAAGTAACAAAACAGTTGACAACGACAACGTTCATATCCATGTACGGACACGAACTGATTCCAACGGCACTGTTAAAACAGGATTTCCGCTTAGAGAATTACAGTTTGCATAGTTTCTGCGTGGGAACGCATCATGACTGCGCGACTCACTTACTCGAGCAGGAAACTAAAGCTACTTATTATGGTCGCCATGGTAAGAAACTTTTTCAGATTTTATTGCTGAAGGTCAGAGTCAATTTATGAGTAATACAGTTGAGTCTCGAGTCTCGATGCAATAGCTCAAGCTAAGTGCGTTCTTCACTTTAAAACAAGACATTATTCACTGTCGTTACTCTCCAGCTTTTAACCCTGACAACAACAACATTAATGGTGAGTGTCATCATGACCCAGTGGCAAAACTCCAATGGCTGTATCCATCTGGATAACCCGACCGCTTTTTGGAAGTGTGGTTCTCTCGTAGCTGGCGAAGTGTCTTCAAGAATGAGTTTTGTCAGGAATCTATCGGATACAAGTGGGAGTAAGACAAGCAATTCGACGCGAGAGTTATCTGAGGAGAAAATTGGACAATTATCTGAGGAGGAAGTAGTTGCACAACTTGAAGCATCGAAGCGGATAAAGTATGATCCTTTGCAAGACATGCCTAAAACACATCCACGGATTAGGAAGGAAAACATCTCGGTGGCAAACGAAAAAGAGCAATTTCCTGCGAATATCAACAGTAGTGTTGGACTTTTTCAGCAAACTACGTCCACTGCTAAATTAACGGGTTCATCTCCCAAACCCACCGTTAGGGCATTTACTAATCCTCCATTAAATCTCAGAAACGATTCAAAGATATTTGGGATTTTGGGGGATCAACCAGTTCCAAGTGAATTTGCGTGGAAAGCTGATATGACTATTGAGAAATGCAAATCATCCGGGCCCATTCTACTTATTCTTATTCATTCAGCTCGTGAAAATTTTGAACGACGAAGCATTATCCGAGAAACTTGGGGGTCCGTCAAGCTTTATCGATCTTGGCGAATCATCACAATCTTCCTGCTGGGTGCAAAAGACGCCTCTGAGAATCCCGACGTTCTCAAAAGTATGGCACATGAATATTACTTCCGGGGTGATATTGTAAAGAAGTCCACATTCATTGATTCCTACCGGAATATGACGGAAAAGCATTTTATGGGCTACGAGTGGGCATCAACTTACTGCCCTCAGGCTTCTTTTGTTATTAAATCCGACGACGACATCATGATAGATGTGTTCAAATTCATTGACTGGGTTACAACGAGGGTTAGGGGGGATAGAAATGCGTACTATTGCCGAGTTTTGGGAAGCCACTACAGGCCTCATCGGGATCCGTCGTCCAAGTGGTACGTATCTATGGCGGAGTACTCAAAGCAAGTGTTCCCCAAGTTTTGCTCTGGAGGAGCCTACGCTACGAGTATGAACGTGGTCAAAATGGTGATCAGAGTTTTGAAAAGGGTGCCACGCCTGTGGCTTGACGATGTCTACATCACCGGTCTTGGTGTTGAGCAAGTGAATAAGATTCTAGTTTCCAAAGGTCAGAATCAAAGCCTAATCGTGCACCAGGATCGCAGTGAGGAGTACATTTATCACCACTGGGAACGGCGAACAGGTATGGCACTCATCCGCGACTGGTGTCAAAGCAATTTGAACTATTCACCCTGGACGTTTCTACTCGTTGAACATGGGCCGAGGTACCTCAGTGACTGTAAGCAAGTATGGGACAAGATATGTGCAATTCATGACCAAAGTCCTAAGGCGGGAACGACATTTTAATGCATTTACTTAAACTCTTGATTAATAACGGCATGAATGATTTTGTACTATGTATGGCATTGATTAAGGGTCGGATCGGAACAGTTCATATAATTCAAGTATGTGATCTGGAAATGGTCAATCCGAATCTGATCTGATTTTTTCGGATCAGATAATCGCAAAATCTGATAAAATCTGTAGGTTTCCAGATAATCCGCAGACATTCGCGGATATCTGGCTAATCTGGAAGATAATGGCCCATCTGGTCTGATCCAATCCAGATTCAAAACTCGATTATCTAATAAAAAATTGTTAGCCCGGAAGAATGCTGGGCTAAAACCCTCAAACATTGAGCGAACAACAAGCGATCTCAACACAAATTGAAATCATCTAAAAAGTCGCTAGCTTCCAGAGCTCGAAACCACCTTTAAAAATCAAGGCTCTGGCAAAGCTAGTGACTTTTTAGATGATTTCAATTTGTGCTGAGACCGCTTGTTGTTCGCTCAATATTTGAGGGTTTTAGCCCGGAATTCTTCCGGGCTAACAATTTTTAAGCGCGTCGGAAATTCGTTCCGACGCACGAGTCCTTTCTCGCGGCCTAATTTGTAAGTGCTTATAATTTAAAATAATAGCTAGATTTCTTATTGTTTCAACCTGTTGCCGGTTTTTTCCTGTTTGAATTTGGTTAAATTTATTTGAATTTATTTAAAATTATTAAATTTTGTTGAATTTGTTCGAATCTGAATTTTTCCTGATTTTTCCTAATTTTTTATTAAGATTATTTCCCGAGGGGGGACCCCCCCCCGAGGGGTTAACCCCCTCGAGGAGTAACCCCTACCCACCCACCCCCTTCCAATTACACCCACGCCCGGGCTACTCCCTTATGCCCTTCCCTGGACTTCCGTCCTCTCCGAAGGCCATAAAAGGACTGATGGTTACCCGAAAAAAAGCTCTTTTATATGGAGCCGACGTGAGCAGCTCAAGGAGCAGCTCCCAAGGCGGGTAAAAACCCTCAACTGTACCCCTTGTGGGGGGTACCCCAAATTCAAATTTTCAAACCTTGATCCCTATCCTCCTTATACGTATGCCGTTACAGCAACAGGTACAGGACCTCGGTAGCGTATTCTCCTTCCCCTCCTTTATGGTTTAGTAGATGATCTGACATTGTCCAGATGAGATTTGTGCTGTATCCGATATGATCTGACAAGGGGGGGTTCCCACATGTCCCCCTAGCACAGAGTGGACACTATGCGGATTTAAGAGGTCACATAGGAACATAAATTATGCCAAACTCCTAGGTGCGGAAATTCAGGTTTGCCCGAGTTACAAGCCTCCGAAGTTTTTTTCACTCGGGACCAAAGG
>WJFA01001902.1:0-18332 GCA_009870155.1 Pseudobourletiella spinata
ATGCCGTGGCATCATTATGAGTGACTCTCAAATGTCACTGTAATTGAAACGAGCACTTTTAATTCATCTCCAATTCAGTCTCTCGATGGGAGAGGCGGAGTGCAGAACAGTGCAGAAGTACGCAAGGTAAGAAATACACAGGCTGTGTGTTGTGTGTTAGTGTGAAAACATTAGTGTCGTAACCCGATAGTGCTACTTTACAGGCCTTGGAAGTGCAAGAAAAATATACGCATATATACTCTCCAGCATCGTCAAGTGCCTCCCATTAGAAATCCCGAGATTAACAACAACTCTCAAGAACTAAAAAGTCTTCTTCACACTGTCACCGTCAAGTCTTGAGAGACGAGAGCTCCACAATCTCAACTCACACTGATAGTCCCGCTCATCAAATCTCGTCTTCGCCTCCGGGATGTCATCCTGCCCACGAACCACTGCCATGCTAAAGCGGTCCTCCGTCACGGAGAATACATCCTGGTCCAGAAACGAATCGAATTCCTCCACCTGGAAAGGTCACGAAAAATACATTTTTACTCTGCCATCATCATCATCATCATCATCATCATCAAGCCCTCATTTTTGAAATCTCTCACACATGACATGAATCATTCATAGTCCGTTTTTACATGACACCCCTTGGATCCCCGCCTGTTGTTTTTCAAACCACTACACTGCTAACCTGGCTGAGAGATATACTACAGGCTATTATTAGAAGAAACCAGTGCGTTACCAGGGCTGCGCCAATCTTCTACCATGTATTCACAATCTCAGACTCACGCCGCACCTCACCTGACTGAGAGTGAGCATGAGCACCGCACACCTACGCTCATGCCACCTCCATCATCATCTTGTATTGACCTACTCCTGTGCGTGTGCAGGGAGCCCGAGGGACAAGTGAGCGGACAAAAATGACGGTAAAGGTAACCATATGACAAAGGACAACTGCAGTGCGGACATTTGGATGGATGGAGTCACCACCATATGACAACAACAACAACAACAGGTAGCTCCAGCCCCGCCGCATGGGAAGGCGCATTAAAATGAACTCGGCCGAGACCTATATTTACGTTCGGATTGAGATGAGATGGAAGATCCAAATAAATTACAGCTACACAGTACAGAACCTTCCCAACCATCCTTGGACACGTTTTAAATTGACCATGAAGCAATATCTTCCGTCTCGGCACATCACCCAAGAGGACACAGAGAGAGAGAGTGAGAGAGATAGGGAAACATGGTTGGGCAAGGTCATCAAATTTTCAGTCCGGAGACTCCGGCTCACGCAGGAGCACGGAGGTGGGGGCAGGGGCAAATTACTAGCGTTATCACATTTCCACACGGTGTCTACAGTACTGCGTACTGCATTACTCCAACCCCTATAATTCCATCATCATTCACGAGCCCAGTATAAAATATCTGACGCAAGTTGTGCGTTGTCATGTACGTAGTAGCTATGTACGGATAAAAATGTCCCAACTCCATCAGCCAGGTTTTCCTTCAAACTTGGAAATTCCTCACCATGTTCCCGGCCTCGAGCACACACCTCTGTGCATTAACTACCACACATGTGTATATATATGTTATATTTTTACAACAAAGTGTCAATAAAATCAACCTCTCCGTACCCATAAATATTTACAATGCAAATATTACAATTAGTATAACTTTATAAATTCCTCCAACTAGTTTTCCCTGCTTGAATAATGGAAAATTGTAGAGCTTCATCATCACATATGTTGGGAGGGTCTTGAACAGGGTTTCGTAATAACTGGAGGAGGAGAAGGGGTTGACAAAGTAAATTACACTCCACGACTAAATTTTACACTGACGAAGGAAAAAGTTACTGAAAATTTAGGAACAAAATCACGAATAAATAACAAATTAAAATCAGAACAAAAATCATGATTAAATAACAAATTAAAATCAGAACAAAACTCATGAATAAATAACAAATTAAAATCAGAAGTAACATCATGATTAAATAACAAATTAAAATCAGAACAAAAATCATGATTAAATAACAAATTAAAATCAGAACAAAAATCATGATTAAATAACAAATTAAAATCAGAACAAAACTCTAAAATATCAACAAAATTACTTAAACGGGAGTTCAATACATTTGACATACTGGGCAAACCAATTAAAGTGTATAAAAAATTCTGTACAATATTCCCTTCCGCGACGTCTCATAATATATACAAACACACACACGCACACAGCATACAGGAATCACACGATTTGAGACACTGGAGGCGCATGACAAGAGGGAGGACTCACACTCGGCAGGGACGACAGACCCGGAACGGATACTTTCCTCAGCGGCGTCCCCGCCGCCTCATGGCTGGGTGACTTGGACCGATTGGGATCATTAGGATTTTTCGATGGGTCCATAGTAGTAGTTGTAGTTCCACGTCACCCTCGGCTTTCGTCTTGTATCCACTCGATGACGATCTTTTACGCCCCGGGTGATATCTGAAACATGGACAAAATACACCAGGGGGCAATCAATACGGATTTCATATGGTTGTTACCCTACGCCATATCATTTTGCAATAAAAATAACTAGTAATATCATCGTCGTCATAACTACTAAAACTACTAATCTCCCTCTACTACATAAGCCGCCAGCATTCCTTTGAGTTTGTCGTCTCTCAGCCCTCACCGGCACAATATATCCATAGCCATGGCTAAAACAGTTATGACCACGACGATCAGAATTATGCGCAGAGCAATGTTTTCTACCATATACGAAATCGTCATCACAATAGAATGACAGCCATGAGACAATAACGCAGCGCATCAATGCTGACCGAAACATCCCGCCCAAAAGGCGTATAGATGAGCTTTTGTCATATAGTTTACACAGTGTCAGAATTTTATACGTCTTCTCCACCACATTCTGGAATATTGCGGGAGCGGGGGTTGTATTTTCATAATAGTTTCAGCATAGTAAATAGCCACTGAGAGGAATTCCTCAAAGTGAAGTCCCAACTCGTACACACATGAGATTCTTGTCATCGCAAGTTAACCCACAAATGGAGGAGGAGCGAGAGACTTCCGAGCTCCCGCTCCCACCCGCGCTCCCCGTCCCCCGAATGAACACAGCGCCAATGGAGACGGAGACTCTTGAATGATCCGGAGAATTTAATATTCAGTAGAAGTATAGGCAGACACGACCATGAGCTTATAGCATCGTCATCGTCATCATCATCATCATCATCAAACATTTTATAGTGGAACACGACGGCTGGCTCGTATAGACCAAGGATATAAACACTCACTCTCAAACTCACAACGCACCAAACACTATCAGCCGGAGCAACACGAGGACAATGGACCATTGGATTTTTACACCACCGCAACCGCAACTCGTTTCTCCTATACAACATCGCTGTATACATGTGACTCAACATCGAGCTCGTTGACAGCTCTTGCCTGCCTGACTACTGCGGGGGAAAACCATCATTTCTCACACAGCTCGACAGATTGCCATATTAAAAGTCTGCCGGCTTCCCCCCCCCTCTTTCATGCTCCTACACGCTGCTATGAAAGTTCTGACAGCAGGATCTCCAGAGCCCCTCTTCTATACTACACAAGACCACGGAGGGACTTAGTAGCTCATCATAATAATTACGACAGAGAGGTGCAACAAGTGTGTGCATCCACCAACTCCTCCACAATGACTCTCCACTACTTCACACACACACACAAACACGGAAGAAATCCCACAGAATGACAACAACCATAGTCCACCGCATCAGTAGTTGAAAACTAACTGAGCAAAGTTGGTCAATACTGCACTGCTATTACATTCGCAATGTCCCGACACGACTCACTGCTAAACACTTCCTAGGTGGGTACAGAAAACGAAGAAAACGGAGGGACGACATAATCGGTGGATAAAATATTTGAGAATGCCGCCGCTGGTGGTTCGTGACACTGTCACCCGCACCGCCCGCAAATCCCACACGCACACAACACACACACAAAGTACACGAACGGAGAATCCCTTTAGAACTTCACACGAGTTTTTGGAAGATTTCAGACGAGAACTATAACTAACTGGAGAACTGCACGCTTGGTACGCCTTTGCAGGACACCGCAATAGTCCATCTTGAGCAACCGCATGGATGAGTCCTGGGGACAAATCACAGGGCTCAACAACAAAACCACCAACAGCAACAAACTTCCAAAATAACTATCTGTCAGAGATATCCAAAGAATGAACGGAGCGAAAAGACTTTGGGGAAAAAATAACCGCCGCTGACACTCGCAATTGTGAGTCCATCCCTTGCACGGACCACGACGACACGGGAAAATCTTGGGTCCAGTCCGTATAATATTCCGTATATCCTGACGGGAACATATAGAGATAGATCAATACACGGAGGTTGTTAGTACACACTCGATCCGTCGGATCATGGGAAAATAATCATGCCATCCTCTACATCCACCTGCGTCACTTAAGTACACAAGCCAGAGAGTAACACTGGAAAATTGGAAAATATACGTGGGAAATCCAGTTGAGAACACCGAGAAGAAAAAAAACAGGACCCTTCCCATACACGCACACACACACTGCTTACCAAACTCACAAAGAAACTACGGGAAAATTAAATCGAGAAGTCTTGAGCAGCGTCAACTTCTACTACTACAACGATATATATATTGTATAGCTTGGTGAAAATCACCGGGAAATCACCGCCTTGTCCCAACCTATATTTTTTTTAGTGTCACTGTCAACTCACCGCCAAGTGTGCGGCGGCCCACAGACGTTCACAGCGAAGGTCTATTGTTACCAGACCCCCACAAAAGGTCTCACTGGAAACTGAAACGCGAGAGGGGGAAACGGAGTTAAAAATCAATGGGCGCAACGGGGGAAAATCCAGCGGGAAATTCTGTGAGCGGATATAAAATACGCGCCACAATCAGAGACATGCAGGCAGCCAGCCAGCCAGCCAGCCAGGGGCACACACGGAGAGCGGAATCAAACTGTGAGGGTACACAGGAGAGCACCACCACTGGATATGACAAGTCCACCGTCTGGGTACAGTTGTGGCCGTGGTGTGTGTGTGTGTGTGTTTGTGTGTGTGATCGTGTGTGCGTTTATGTGCAGCGGAGTAACGACGACGTCTCGGATACTCCACGGAGTACGAGAGAGCAGTTTAGCAAAAAGAAAATATTATAATGGAGGGATAACTCGGACGACGGACCTCTTGTCCTGCCCGTAGTAGAACCAGATAGTCGTCGTGATAGTTGCCGTAGTACAATATAGAAGCGCCACAAAGTTTGTAGAGCCAGAAGGTCGACTGAGGGAAAAGCTTCGCTCGGTTCTTATATTGAGACTTGTGTGTGTGTGTGTGTCTGTGTATGTGTGTTTGTGAGTGTTCTTTTGTGCGCTGCTCCGCAAGGTATGAAGAAGCCACGAGCTACAAGATTATTGACGCTCTAAACGAGATGTACAAGGAAGAAATAGTGTATATAATAGTTGTAATTTCAACTCTCCACTCTATCCCTTCTTCCCTTGCGTGAATGATTGAAAATCTCTTCCCAAAGAGTCCATCACATCATCATCACCATCTCCCGCATCTCATTCCTGTATCCAGTCAGAAGAGCACAATAGCACACACAAACAGGAACACACACACACACACACACAGACACACACACACACACACACACACAGGAACACACACTCAAATGCCCACATACAGGCAGAGTCACACATACACACAACAGCAGCATGGCATTGCACATGATCCATCTCACTCATTTACGAGGAGGGAAAGAATTCCTTAGGGGTAATTTGCAAGTTACAGTCTTTTACATAATCTCTAATCTCGTGTACTACAGTAATAGATGTGGACGACGGACGCGTGGAAAACCAGACGAGAGAATTAACTCCCCCTCTATGAGAGTTACACGAGAGCTCATATTATGTTCTTCGTGTCGAAGTGGCTGCTGCTGACAAGGAGGAGGACGACGGAGCCGGAAAGCTGACTCATCCCTTATTCCTCTTCAGTATATATTAAACATCATATAATATCCATGCAGTGTTGAAAAATTAATATTAATCAGCCATTTTCACCCCCTCATCGTCTGCCAATCATACACTGTACACGCCGACTGTGTACTACTGAGGAAAACATTTATGATGATGATGATGAAATTATTGGTAAAACAAATTTGGGGCAAAGCGACGACGACGACGACGAGTGGAGTGTGGTCATGTGACTCTGACATTACGGTGCGAACCCTTACGGACCAAGTCCATTCTGCCCTCCAAGGGTTGCCGTGATTAAGGGCAGGAAGGAGAGGGGTATGGATGGTCGAAGGACATTGTAACATTAACAACAAAGTCCCATGTGTGTCATATTTTTTTTTTGCCAGTCATCGTCATGCCATGTATAAGACGGCATAGGGGTACCACATGCATGTACACAATGAGGCACATGGACGGCGAACCGGACCCATCCAAAGAGGGTAATCAGTGTCTGCACAAGGTGCAGGGAGCGAGTTTTACATCAGCTAAAGCTCACGTTGAACACATTCTACAGGCACACATACACATACACACACACACACACACGCACACACCACGTAATCATCCTCTCCGGGCTCAAACTCCTCTTCCTGAACCCAGGCAGCAGTGCACCATTACCATCAACATCGTATACGAGTAAAGAGAGAGAGAGAGAGAGCTACTCCGTAACTTTTATGCCAACATTCATGATCTTCTACTGGGAAGACGGGTATACACACACACACACAGCTGCTGGCAACTGAGAAGCATAACTTTTTTAGGTAAGTACTACTAGCTACGGTAAAATTCAAGAGATCCACACAGACGAAGAAACACAAGTCCAAGCACACACACACAAACACACACACACACACGTTAACACAATAACGTACAGGAGTACAAATACAAAAGCACACACACGCACACACACATACAATCAGATACATAAGTACGAGCATACAAAACCGCACACATGGACACACATACACACACACACACACACGTTAACACAATAACGTACAGGAGTACAAATACAAAAGCACACACACGCACACACACATACAATCAGATACATAAGTACGAGCATACAAAACCGCANACACACACACACACACACACACACACACACACACATTCGTACGTAGACACACCTTCGGACAGATGCATACACAAGCAGACGGGCACATACATGAACACACACGACCCGCACACACATACGAGCACACGGACAAATGTACACACACCTGCGGATACACACATGCACACAAACACTGCCTCTAGCTACTAATTTCACCCGTCCATTCGGCCAGGCAGGCGCAAAAGTGAGGTAATTTACCAGCCGAACCATCTTCTACAACAACTATATACTTCCCTGCACAATAACATTAAAATCCGAGTGATGGTAACAAAGGAGTACCCCCGAGCTTTTACAACGCTTCCAGCCACGCCATATTCTACAACCACTGAGAGCGAGTGAGCTTCATTCTGATTTTACAGCAACTATAAAAAAAGATATGTGTTCAAAACCATATTACAACTGACTACTCTGTACAAGTAGTATTAGTAGTTATGTTATGACCATTGCATTGGAAAACTTCTTCTCTCCACTTTACATCCATTTGGTTTTTCAAAACATTTTCCTCTGTATATTATCCATATTATCCCTCACAAATCGTCACTCAGACACACACACACACACACAACCATTATAGGATCGGAGCTGCCCAGATGGTTTTAAAATTCCTTCAAGCCACCTTAATGTGATGTGTATGTGTGTGTGTGTGTGTGTGTGTGTGTCTGCGTGTGTATATACCATTCTTCCATGCTGACAGAATGGATCTCGAGATGCATCCTTAAAGCCATACATATACATCACCAAATTATTGGGGAGAAGTGCGAGAAGGTAATGGGTGCTCCCCCTTACCTCCTCACTGTGACAGCCAATAATTTAGAACTAATAGGATGTTATGTAGCACATGTATGACAAGTTAACAACGACTTTTGTCGTTAATTTCTTTCCCTGAAAGCCACTGACGTGAGAGTGCAGAGTGGCACACAACAAGTGTAGGACGTTATTGTGTGCCGCCGGGCGACCCTGAGAAGAGAGCGAGAGGGGGAAGGTAACTACTATGGCATTTTCCGGGAAAAATCATCCACATGACAAATTTTAGCGGAAAAAACCCCTGGAGAAGAGTAAACAAAGTACGGAAGGCGACAAGGTAATGTCTTGCGCTCGTGTGGTTCTTGTGTGTACGTGTGTGAGTGTGTGTGTGTGGACGCGGTTAGGCCAAAGAATGGAGTTACCGAAGGCGCCACCGTAATAATAGATCTGAGCAATTGATTGTGCTCGTAGCAACTTCCTCCGCACAGGAGGAGGCGAGGCTTGCGTAATATTAGCTGACTGACACACAGGCATCTTCCCACTGTTTACATGGGAGACAGTAAGCACCCACAGGGACTGTCAGAGTCAGCTCCCCTGCACAATGGTAAACATTCCCCATCCACCGACCTCCAAGTAATACACTTAATTTGATGTACTTTATATATACTGCTAATATATGATCTTTCACGCCTGACTGGAGTCACGCGAACTGGAGGCAAAAGTGGGAATGTGAATGTTTATTGTAAATGTATTGAATAATTACTCACCCATCGTATACCATATCATTTAAATACCAACAAAGTTGGTAGTTGAGTGAAATTTACATGTAAAAAGTCAAAGAAGAATCAATGGAATTCACAAGAGCTCCACTGATGATCTCGCAGAAATCAAATCCCTCCGGCTCTTATGCGCAACGTTGATTAGTCAGCGCCAACTCGAACGCAGCCGAGTTACACGCACTGTAGAGTATCCTCTCAGGGCCAGTGCCTATCCCGACCTAATCCGTGCCCCTGGATCACACAATATAGAAACACATGATAATTATCCATTTGAAAAAAACCATTGACAAACATCAATCTCCCAGAGTACACCTTTGACTCTCACAGTCAGCCAGCAGAACTCCCCGTACACATATAATACACTGTTAGCCATGACCAGTCCCTCTCGTTAGAGATACTCGGAGATGGTCAGAGGTTTCGGTGCCGCTCCCCCTGTTGTCCTCTGAACTGAAGTGTTCAAGGCGTTGAAGGACCAATCAAGTTTCCCGTCATAATTGCTCCACACATAATAACACATTATTGATACACACTACACAATCATCATGTTGATGATGAAGCCCAATGGACTGGTTACAAACTGCCCCATTTTTTGTAATAATTATATACAAGAAGGAAACTGCCTCCGGCTCGAGTTCATCATCTCACATACACACACACACACACACACACGTCATTGAATCCTCACGATTTTACCAGAGCCAATCTCCCCACACCATACACACACACACACACACACACACACACAAGAGAAATTACAATTGCCTGACCGGTGCAGCCGCACCAGGATCTCCAAAAACTTATTTTCCATACAGAGATAGTAACACTCACATCCGCCTCGCCAAAAATTCCACAGTGGTAATGTACATAAGGCTCAAACACACACACAAAAAAACTAACAGATCATGTTCAATCCGTGCGAGTTACGGGCAAAGACACTGCACATCTATCATATACAGGGAGTAACACTTTGTGGAGTAACTTGAGAGAGATTCACACAGATTACCATAAAGGTATGCATCTTGTCCGAGTGTTATCACATGTTCCCCGCATGAAACTATACCGTGAACTTCCCCAACATTATACAGCACATGTTGTTATTGCTACCCCGCAACCGTGATCGGTTAGAGGAGGCGATTTGCAAGGCGGACAGATGAGACTCCTCTCCTGCCCTACACCCGAGTATGGCTGTGTGTATTTGGGATTCTGCACAGAGTCGGGTGGATAATAAACTGCAGGAAAATCAAAAATTCCTCCCTCGTTGATCCTCGGTTCGCCAGGGAGTGGACAGCGGAGCTTGGGAGGGGAAGGATCATTCAACTCGTTGTACAGAGAAAAGCTACCACCGTGAGAGGAGGGGTCCTACGTCAAACCCATACATGTTATACTCCAACTCTCATCATCATTTTCCTCATTAATATTCCCATCACAACAACACCTTCAACGCCGCACTGCTCAACAGGAGAAGGAGAAGACGAAGAGGAACGGACGGTCGCGTCTGGACGGGTCACCAAGGACATCACCACCAACACTCCACATTTCCACCCCGAAATCCCCACTTGGTTTCAACCTTGGTTTTCAACCGGAAAAAGACCCTGCAGATCCATAAGAAAAAATCAAAATTTATTTATTTATGCAACATTTCAACACATGATCAAGAAACTACCCCAGAATATCCCCATTTATAGATGATTCTTCGAACTATAGATCAGGGACCTTACCGAAATGGTGAAATCTTGAGATGGTGCTGTGGAGGTAACCCACGGTGCTGCAGAGAGAGAGAGACACCGTAGCTCATTTCCCATCAAAATCTTCTCCAGTCATTTCCAATCCTTCAGAACGTCTCATTACAAGTTGATAATAATGACCGCCTCCACGCAGATCAGAGTCATCCCCACCTCATTGGTTTCAGGCGGTTGGGATCCTGCACAGCAAGTTGTTGGAACTCCGAAAAGAATTTCTCCCATCTTTGTTATAATATTATTATTCCACACAGGGTGCGGCAGGGGCAGGAGGTGGAGCGAGGAGTGAAATCATGATATAAGAGCTCCTGACTGAGATCATGATGGTCGCAACACAACGATTCCCTAATTCATGTCAAAAGTCATAAATTACGTGCACAACTTTGGATCAACATGCAAATGACGGACGACCTACCACAAATTCTGGCTAACATGTCATTAGCGCCAAGTTTAAAATAAATTGGCTAACGACTACAAGTACGTAGAGAAATTATTACATTTAAAATTATCCAATTAACACAGGCCTTGATACATATAGAGGGGATAACGCATGGACGTATGGGATGAAAGGGTTATTTGTACCGGCAAACGTCACGTCTTGGAGTGTTCATCACTGTTCTTGCTCTTTGCCTCTTTGGACACTTCATGTGTTCATGCCGTGAGGAATCAAACGGACGTGAAGGCAATGTAAAATAAGAAACTTGATCTTCTAGTGTATTGTTATACATCAAAATATGTGCAGTGTATGCAGGCAGGTGGAAAATAACCATATATAAATAATGCATGCACTTCCAAATCCCAAAACTTCTTCCCATATATGAATGTCAGAGGCCAGAACCTGATCTCACTCAGTCAGTCAGTCAGTTTAACTCCCTGTTGAATTCACGGTCTGATACGCGTATTATTACTGTACTGTTCGGAACGGGAGAACCTCGAGATACAAGGGATAATATGAGAAGCTGCGAAACGAATACGGCTTTCATTCTCAAGGCCCGCAGCCAGTTGCAGTCCTCTGACAAAATCCCTGAATTATAGATAATGCCCTTCCTCAACTCTCAATCTCAATACAAGTACGTACACAACTTCCTCTTCCAACTGATAAAAACGGCGCTCGTCCAACAAGTCGTTTTTAGGAATTCCCGCGCATATGCTGGCTCATAGCGACAGTGACACTCACGACATTAGAATTGGAAACGTAAGGCATTTAATGCACAGAAGAAATCCCCATGATGGTGAGACGAAGCTGAAGGGCGTGAGGACCCCGCGGACGGGGAATCACACTGACAGTGACAGTGGCAGCAGCGGGATTGACACACGGAACTGACCAAAATGGTGTACATAATAAATAAATAAACAAAGCATGAGATCATGGAGTGGAAAATACGGATGACTGGAAAACGTGAGTTGAGCATTTTTCCCTCCCAGAATTGTCTCGCAACTAATGGCAATTTCCCACGGATGTGGACAACACACGTTGAGGAAAACCAAGGCACGGTATACACAGCGGCTTCTCTGCGAGAGCCACTAATTTTTAACATGACCACAGTTTCCTCCGGTAATAACAATCAACCATGGGGGACATGAATCATTATTATTATGCAAAAGATAAAAATGACAAATGGAGCTTGTGTAATATAAGTTTTTTTGTCAAGATTAGTAACTAATATCATTATTAAGACTGGGGGGAAAATATACCGCCTTTGGCTCTTGGATTGGAATACCCTAATGACAGTACCTGCAGTTTTATTGGATGAAACTGAGATCACACTACACAGCTGATTGCTCGTGTGTACAAGATCATATTTTGATCAGACATATACATATATATTGCCGCTTGAAAAACTCGTAATAGGCTTTTCAGGGTTGTCTGACCATGAGGATTCTGGGGGAAAAAATTGGAGAAAAATTAGGGAACTAATAACTTGAGCGTGAAAAAAAAATCATCACGCACACAAGACATCTTTCCTGTGTGCAGAGCGTAGTGTAGCCTGGCATAAGCTAAGACTTACGCTGCAAACGAGGAACCTTTACTTGACAAATTAAGTGGTTTACACGTTGTGTGTGTGTGTGTGTGTGTGTGAAAGCCCATGCATGGGTTTCCTCGTCAAATCCGCAGGCCTGGCTGGCTTGAGCCTCCTTTGAAAATGGAATACAGGAGGGGTTTATGGTCTGTGAGACGAAGCCATCAAATTGGGCCTGGAATTTTCTCTTCTCAATTCCTATTACTTTGAAATGAGGAAAATATAATTACGGAAATTCTTCCATTTAGCTCCTCCACACGCACATTTCATTCCACGAGTTTTTACAGCCGCCTCTGCATTGCATCTAATCCAAATACTCGCCGCGGCAGCGGCGAGAATGAGAAAGGGAAAAGGAATGACGAAATTGTATGACACACCATCATGCCCGTTCCTAACCGCGATAACTACGCTGGTGTCGAGCCCATCATTTTTTTTTCATCACTGGAATCCAAGGCCGCACAAATTTCACTGCTCTATTAGACTCGTATGGAATTCCTCATGCTCACTGCACTCCTTGCACCTCACACGCTACACACTCTGACCCACTGACCAAATCCATACGAGCAGGTCAAAATTATCTGGAATAAACTGTATATATTATGATTGTGATCACATGGTCACAACACACTGCACTGAAACTCATAGGCGTCACTGACGGTGAACAGTCATAAGATTTGACTTACCTCACGTCAATTTGTATCAGAAAATGGGGAGATTTTGGGCTGGAAGCACGCGTATATTTTTCTTCTTCAGGATCAACTGTTGGAGGAACGCCCGTCCTACATTGTCGTTAAAGGTTTCCTCCTGGACAGAACAATACAATGTAAAAACACACGCAAGACTCCGGTCTGAATATGCACCACTCAAGAACAAATCCCTTAATCAACCGAAGAAAACTCGTAGATTGGGCTATTACAAAAGATAGAGGTAGGCTAATCAAATCAATTCAATGTCACCGGCGGACCCTCAAACGTTCATTCATGACTGAGTGATTGCCATCATCGGTGATGATAAGAGCTTGACCACTTGATCACATCCGAGAATACCCTTACCCAACGCGATTTCGTCACATTGTGGTGCAAAAAATTGTGACTCAAATTAAATATAGCACCAAATTATGCTCCGGAAATTTGCAACCTCGGTATTTATGTTCTTGTATATAGTAGATAAACTTTTCTAGTCTCGACGTGCGCTTATACAATTTTATCTTCTAATGAAACATAAGCACAATCACAAGCCACAGGATGCCTTTCAATACTTTGAATGCGATAGAGCAAAGGTGAAGTATACATAATTTATGTAAGGCGATCTTGAGGACAAACACAATATTCGCTATCTTTTCATATGGGTTGCAGTTGAACGGATCTTTTCCCGTTGTTTACACTTTTGTATTTGAACTTCAAAACCTTCCCGCCTTTCAGGAAAACCAATCAACGCGATGGCGGACATATTAAAAACTCAGAGCGGAAGTTCAGGGGCTTCCCAATTACGCGTACCGCCGAACTTAAAAATTCATTGATTTAAAGGGAAGTGTTATCTGCAAAACTTTTTTTATTGTATTTGCCTGTTATAACAATCACCATATCTTGTGAACATATTGGAATTTTTATACGGGTCTTAACCAATCGGTAGTGAACCGTTCGGGACACCTGCTAAAACTGATCACGATTGCGTAGGTCATTCGGAGTTCATAGAAACTCAGTTAATAGAAACTAATTAAATACGCTACTACTTTTAAATTTCTTCATTGGGGGGTCATTGAATCATCTTGCCAGCAAGTACTCGGAATATGCTAACCAGGTCCACATCAAAATCCACGGAAAGGACCGCTTGAATGACATTAAAGGGGCCATTAAAATTGCTTAACATCAGTCAGATTGGTCGGAGTCATCGATTGGCTTTACAGCAACGTCTGGCCTGGTATATTTTAACGAAGGCTGCACCCATTGATAAGGACCACCGAAGTGCTCGGCGTTATTAGAATTTGTGAACACCACAGTCACGTCATTCGTCGTTCTTCGATGACCTTGAGACCGACCGCATTTTTAATTGTCTTTGAATTTGTACTAAATTTGTCTAAAGAAATGTTTGTAAAAACTTCGCATAAATTCAAAAAATTAAATTTGCCACTCCGACGCTTTATTTTCTACAGGGTGTGCCACAATGAAAGGTCACTTTTGTTTTCGCTCTGGAGCCTAAACTGCTCAACGTAGAACTATGACCTTGGTATCAATCGAAAGCTGAGGCTTTCAGATTTTGTTTGGCCAGATCGGCCCACCGGTACCCGAGATGTGGTGCATGGGTAAAATCACATGGTAATTTAACATCACCGTAAGCGGGACACATTTTCGCCTACTACTGCTAAGCCCCTTCGCGCAGGCGCATATGTGATTGCGCGTTTGACAGCTTTTGAGACGGCGCTTCAGGCCTGGTGCATCACTGTTGCTTGTACCTGAACCACAAAATCGACGCCATCGGATGTGGCCTAACCATGGCAGCGTAGAAATTTCGGCAGGTGAAGACTGCTCGGAGCACTTATTTTTTGCACAATATTTTGACATTTAATTTTTAAATTTTTGAAATGTGTTTGTTCAACAATTGAATATACTTGAAAAATCAGGCTCATAATTCTGATTTCTCAGCATAGCCTATGGTGAAGCTAAATATAATTAATAATATCATAAATAAAGTTAAATATTTGACTATTCTGCACTGCTGGTTGATATGAAGCGAATTTTTTGAGAAATACCTAAGAATGGGGGACCCCTGGGTGCATTAAAATCCTTATGGGAATAAATCCCATGTTAAATTTCCAAGAAATCATCTTGGAAACTACAAACTAGGCATTGGTTGGACCAACGGCTGAAGGGTTAGTACGTATTAGTATTAGCATATTCTAGGGTTGGGTCACATTTCCTATAAATCTCAAGTCGATCCGTTTTGGACACTGTAGGGTGAGTTTCAAACCCGTACAACTTGTTTTCCCTCTAAAATCATCTCAGTCCCCATTGTTAACGAACGACTTTCCGGAGATCAATGAGTTTAGCAGCAACGTGCGATGGACTTCTGAAGACTCAGAAATGGCAGCATTTTGAGGCATGGTTATAGTGGTTCCTTCGCAAACCCACTAACCCTGCCTTCTCCGTGCCCTAATCTTTTACGAAATCGAACTCCCAACCACGTGCAACCATGTTTTTTTGGAACCAAGGCCGCCGTAGTTTGGGTCTTCGAGAGGTGGCTTCACCACCTCCACACACACTGGTACTATCGCATCATTTTGTTCCACCAAGTACGAGTTTGGTTAGGAGGCTTTTATTTGGTTGAAACTCATTCGGCTTCAGGGCTTTCCTATCCGCTGGTAGCGTTTACAATAGAGTAGTTTACTCCGCCTACATTGTAAAACTGCACGAAGGCAAAATTACATAGTTTACACAATTTCTATGTAATTTTTAGTATAATCCACAAAAGTGTTATTTGGATCGACTCAACAACGCAACGCAAGTCATGATTTTCTTGAAATTGTGCAAAGGGGGACCATTGAAAGACAAAAAATTCCATGTTAAATCCCATAAGAAAATAGTCACGGTCGATCCAATGTGCTCTAGTGGACAATTTTCCTTGCTTAGGATGAGCATTATCACTTGCAGAAAAAAATTCACCTGCTTTATCACACATGTTTCTCACCCTCGCACGCGCTGTGATAATAAGAAAACGGTTTATGCATTTATTTAAATATGTATGTTAGCTATCGCCTCAGAGGCGTGACTGGTGGGTTGTAATAATTGAATGTGGACATATTGTTTTCGCGCCTAATTTACAAACTGTTAATCCTATTATGCTCTTGTTTTCGGTTCCAAGTGATCGGCATTAATGTTCTTGGAACGTGGCAGGATGTGCTAACGATAGAATTAATGCGGCGAGCAGTGCATATGGAAACATTATTTTGCCGACGTCGTGGCCGGTGTATCAGGTAATACATCAGGCGAAGTGGGTATCCCCTGTCACCTGAATTTCTTCGGCTGCGTAGCTCCCGCTCATTGTCTCCCCTTCCTTTGTATTCCCACAAATAGAATCCCGGAATTTCGTAAACACTATCAAATGTGTACAGGCCTTCAAGTAAACATGAAAACGCAGTTCCCACCTCATATGTACCAATCACAGTAAATCACCAAGTTATTCCCACTGGTTTTTGATACATTCACACCATCACACCTTCCGTAGCTGCCGAACAGTACGAGCAGATTTTTCATTCGACTATTATGCTGGGAAATAATATTTTCGGGCGGATGTGACAACATGACACCACTGCGGAAGAGCTAATGACAAATAAATTTGTTAAGAATGCATGATTTTCAGTAGAAGCACAGCCTCTAAAACGTCTCATCCTTTACTTGCTCAGTGCCACATCTTTTCACATCCGAGGAGGACAATCACATGGGGCTCAACAACCGACCTGCCATACGACCATCCTCATATGAACAGAGCCTGAACAATTATTATTACTCTTATTATCATTATTATCCAAATCATTTTTGTCCCTGTAATAAATTATTCCTAACACTTACATTTTCCAAATTAAAAATCAAACGCATTCCCCTTACATTCTACTCTAATCTCTGTTTGCATATGAGCTGAGATAATACAGTGATGTAGAAAAAATCGTTACGAAAAAATCAGACGTTAAGAAGAAGATTATTTTAAGAGGAAGAAGAAGAATAAGCTGTCATGTTTCATCGATTGGTGCTGACTCATCACGCAGAAGGAAAATTCATGCCACCGACAGTACTGGCATTTATCTGAACATATAACAATGATAACTAAAGTTTTAGTAAATAGCTGGAAATCAAGTCTGAGTAAATACAAAAAAAACGGAGCTATCCCCTCCCCCTATTACCTTCCGATTCAAAAATATATATACACATACTTAGCACTAAGCAATCCACTTGATATCAACAACCTGTTCGTCACTTACATATAATATAGCTTCGCTCACACCATTCTTCCCCATGTATAGTCTATTATTGTCTTCAAAGACAGTCCGTCTATCTATAGCCACGTTTCCTACACTATGTACGTTTGCAAAGCGGTAAAATACTTACGAGCATATGTAATCGTAACTGAATCTCCTGCACAAGTCCCTGCATGTGACAATCAACGAATAACTAGCAAAAAACTCTATACTCTCAACTGTTTATCTAGATATATATATATATTATGACATATATATCTATACAATCTAGCTGGTTGGTCCGACGATTACGCACGAGCAGGAGGAAGCGGATTGAGTGGAACATGCAAATATTTTGGCGGTTAGCTCGCCATATTCGGAATAGCGTCCAAAACCTATGTTGCCTTCCTAATGTGTACGACATATTAATTAATACTCAGGAGGGCCGTTGTAGGGTCCTCTTAAATGCGAAGAATACTACTACACACAGATTGTGGCGGCGGGTTGTCCCCGCCTATTTCAGTTTCGACGGATCTCCATCCAGGGCCTCCAGCTCATTTGGCGTGAATATTCGCTTCAGTTGAAGCCGGATGGGAACCAAGAGCATAAGAATAAAGGGAAAGGCCAAAGCAGCTTCTCGGATCGACTTCACGCCGTACAACATTGCGAGGCACCCCAGCTGGATCATCGTGTATAAATGCATCTTCCAAGTCTTGACCTGCGCAGAATAGAAAGGAAGAGAAAAAAAATAATGAGACTTTATGATACGATGACGAGTGACGTAATAGACTAAAAACAAATATTTCAAAGTATCCCAAATTATACAAAAAAAAAACAACAACGGACTGACCCTTCGAACATAGGCGACCTGAGGATGACTCTTGACAGGGACGAAGAGGAGGCTCACTCTGTCGAAAAGTTGAGTCGTACTCAAGGACGAG
>WJFA01001903.1:0-18317 GCA_009870155.1 Pseudobourletiella spinata
ACGGCGAGGATATAAGAATGTGAGCATCAAGGTAACATTTGTCAGCATGCGCTACACTGTACCAGGAGTACCAGGACCTGGTACTCAATCGAATCAAAATGCACAATGCACAGCAGCAGTGGGAATATAATACATAATGTAATGAAAATAATATTCCTCAAATTACTCAAAGATGTCGCACGCAATCTGTAATGTGAGTTTATGGTGGCACTAGGCACTGGTACTGGGGTACTAGGATTGTTTAAGGAATGGTGAAGAGAGAGGCGTGATGTTGATGAGCTTGATGCCCACTGCCCAAGCTCCGAGCAAGCACGATCATGTGCCATATGATGGTTTTCGGTAAGTGAGCAAGCTGTCATACCTGAGCAGTGAAATCTGCATAATCAAAAAATAGAATCCTAAGTGTTATATTTTACAAATCCGATTTTCGACTTCGACGTGTAAAAGTAGGAATTCCGGCATGAAGCATTGGATTTGAATATTACACCATTTTACTGTGGTATGCCTAGCTATTATTAATATTTTTATTAACATATACTTGTGCGTATTTTTTATTCCAGGCTGTGCTCGAACACACCAAAATCTCATGCTTCGGGTTCGGGTTAACGCATTTATTTGTATTTGTAGCTTGTAGCATTCTCACTAAGAAACATCATATGTCAACATTTCGAGCATAGAAAAATTAGCCAAGTGCAAATTCTTCCTTGAAAATAACTTTCTTAAATGGATTTTGTCTGGGCGGCATCGGTGTCGAGGGGACCGTCACCATCGGTGTAGAGGGAATCGCCGCCATCGGGCAAGGCGTCGGCGTAGCAATGCTCTCCGGAACTGGTGATACACTTCCGCCTAGTTTTGATATTGGTTCAACTGGGACTACGATATTTTCTGATGAGTTCTTTGGATTGATGGTAGTAGGGAGTTCAGAGAGCTCGGTGGGGTAAATTTTTATACCAGGTACAGTTCCCGGAGCAAAAACACAGACGTAAACCTTCACACGGATACCTAAAACATAAGATTATTACTTTCAACAACATGTATGACTGGCGCACGTAAAGAATAATACTGTGAATATACCTGGCTTCATGCCGTAACAGGCGGCGTATCCGCATCCCATAATACCAGTTGCTGCCCACACCATGGCAGCATAATTGTCAATGCCCGTGTCAGGTCTGTATATTACATCCGGTTTCACTTGGTGCACCTCTTTGTACCAGTACATGAGTGCATGTGTCCAGCGGGGGCGGTCAGATGTATCTCTTGATAGAGCAATATTCACTCGAAGATTTGAAAACGAGTCTAAATAAGTTTTCAAAGCAAAAATTAATTGATTTTCCATTATAGTGCACCAATGAGAACCGGAATTATCCTTACCCGTGGCATAAATCAGAGATTTATTCAAAGTATTTCTGCACTGATTTGCCAACCGTTGAGCAATCACTTGCAACTCTTGGTTCCAGTGCTGTGAAAAATGACGGAAATCATTTCGTTGATGGTTAGAACTGAATATAAAGTTTATATTAGGAGTACTAGAACATGAAGTCGAAGCGCTCTCGGTAGAGGTCCTGGGTCGCCATTAGTCTCTTTCCCCATGATTACTCGCTTTCTCACACGGACTACGAATCGTCTGATGAACTCAATCTCTGTATCATTCACTCCGCGATCATAATATTTCATTCCAGTTTTATTGCTCTGTGAATGGAGAAATCTCAACTTCAAGTGCGTAATGAATCAATCGCAAAGTTTCGTTTCCTTCTAAAATGAAGGTTGACATACCTGTAGCGCACAGAGTACATGCAACTCCCCAAAACGCTCACAATAATACTGGTTAGTTAACTCTATGATGAATTCATATTCGGTAGTCGTCACATTAAATTCCGCAATGTATTTCTCTTCTTCGTTCTGCTCTGCCACAGCTTCTAGAACAGATGGAGACCCTGAAGTCACACTGGTTGCTATTGCAGCTGCTTCGGCTTCTGCTTGCTCATCTTCTGTGATCTCATCTGCAATCCCGCCTCCTCGTTTCACCCGCAATATTCCAGCCAACCCAGAATTTCCCTTGATACCATCCATGCTTGCATCACATCTCTCTAAGCACAATACAATGACAACGAGGCAAACTGCTTGAAGTGGAAGGCGCGGAAGTTGAAGTAGCACCAGCAGTTTTCTATTGGTCATTCTCTTTTTGTGACCGCAAATATACTGATCCAGGACTACTAGTGATGAAAACACTGCATCCTCTTGCTGTGTATTGAACATGGGCATTGTGCCTCTGTATGGCATAATTAAAATTGTTTATTGAGAAAAGTAGGGAGAGATGTGTTTACAAATTTGACACCTTCTAACAATGCTGTTATTTTAAGGATATTACAAACACAGCATAATATGGAGAATTACTGCACTGCGCAATTTAAGGTATGTAAGCAGGGTAGCTGTACACGATACAGTTCCTGCACACAGGGCAGCGATGATCCTCCAGTTTTGCCCAGCAATCCACGCACGTACAAATGTGACCGCAAGGAACGAACAAAATTTCTCTGGGATTGGAAAGACATGTTATACATATCTGCGAGTCATGAAGTCCAGCGATGCCGTTGGGATTCCGCTTCTTAGCAATATCCCGTCGCAGTTTCTTTACATAGACTACAGATACCCACTTGCAGATAACGCGGACGGCGAAGAATCCCGCGATGGATGCCAGCAGAAGGGTCCCAAATCCATAGGATCGAACTTGAACCTTGTACGAAGACTTTATTTCTACATTAAAAGCACATAAAGCTCATAATGATCGATGGAATGGTCAAATTTAAGTTTCTTTCGAGTACACACGGTCAAAATCCATCATACAAACCACCGCTTGAGACCAAAATTGTGCATTATCTGAGGTTGCATCCTATGGAATGGATGCATAAGAGCCATTTTTCCGCTGTGCGACCTGTTCCAAACGGTTTTGTATGAGAAAATTAACTCTAAAGTACGTACCAATCTTTTCAATTACCTTCGACGCTTAGAGTGGTAAGGACGAAAGGAAACGTGCCGGAGGGATCTGCAGGGCGTGAAATGTGAGTGGACCCGTCAGGAAATTTAGTCACTTTCCCTATCACTGTCACAATGCTGTCTACGGGTAGAATTTTCTCCGTTGTTTCCGTTCCGACTTTTTGCTTCCCAGCTAGAGTACTCATAAATGAGTTCATGAGTGAGGAATCTGAGTCTATGAATTTCGAGCCCACTGTTACCAATGTATTCGTCAGATCTGCAGAAGTTGGATCATCGATTATGGCAATCGCTGACTTTCCAAAGAAAAATGGGCTCCGAATTCCGAATGGAACGAAAGAGCTGGTTGAGCTGACTAGGTTTTCCGAAGCTCCCCTAGATAGATAGATAGAATATATCATTCCCAAATAAAAAGACATTGCATTGAAGTTCACCAACTACAGATTTAGCAGAAGCAGACAATTCTGACCAAGTAGCAGTGAATATTTTGTTTCGGAAATGATCCACAGATTGCAACAATCGTATCACAGCAAGTCGACCCTGAGAACTTTCCAACGGTTTTCCGAGGGCCTGAACACGGCCGCAGACAGCAGCGTATTCCAGTGAATTCGAATTAGTTGCTTCTAGAGCAGAGTTTAGTTGCCGGCCAACTTCATAGGTAGGCAATCTCTGAGAAAGTTTATAAACTAAATAAACGCCAACTGCTAGTTTTGACTCATTCAAAATACAACTGTCGCGGCGGCTTATACGAAGTATTAGCTTGCAGATTTTCTTAACTTACGTCTAAAGTAATCACGAGATTTCTGCACTGTTGGTAAGCCAGGTATACCATCCCAGCTAAGGCCGTGTGAACGACAAAAACGGTCTCATCGAAGAAGTTTTCCATTTCGTGACCAGCTCACAATAAAAACCATTCAAAAATTCCTAATAATTTTGTTGGGCATGGGGAATTTGTGGGCAGAGCAGTTAAACAGAAAATTAATTATCGATACATGAATGATTTCTGAGGAAAATATTATCGCACAATACAAAATAATAAGTTTACCTTCGCCTCTATTAGACTAATACTACTTAACAGTAACAGTCTATGTTCGAATAATTTTGTTAGTTTAATTTCAATTTTGAATTAATTCAGAATTAAGGACGATAAAAGTAAATGCAGAAAGATGCAGGGGCGGCGAAACAAGGTCTCCAGAAACTAATAAACTGTAAAACCTTGTAGCCTCACAACAACATAACAAACAAATAAATATTCATCCTCATCTCCCTGTTAACCGTGTGCAGCGTGTGGTAGTGAGATTCCCTTCGTTTAATGGTGTTCTATTTAAATGCCATTGTAGGGCCTCTCGCAATAACAAAGTATAGCGTGTGTAAGTACGCAATAGGCTTCAGGCCTCGGTCTGCTCAGCGTTAGGTGTGTGCTTGATAATGTATGTCGTACTACCCTGAGCAATATACATTTGTATGTTCGGTTTCGCTGGGAATGTGAATCACAGTAGAAGTTCCTTTCATACCTTAGCATGGACCATGACCCACCCGACAACTACGACATTGCTTGGGCAAAAAAACCCTACATGCATTTATGAAAAGTCACTACAACACAATGGAAAACAGGCGCACGATTTCTGGGCTGCCGAAAAAAACGACGTAGTTGGTAAAAGAGTGTCATGATAAATGTTAACTAAACTGTTGTGTTAAATAAACTATCACAACCTCCTCTTCCATCTCATGATCTTCAGAACTAGGCTTTAGACTGCGCGCCAATGCTAATCCAGATTTGGCAGGCTAAGGTTGCGATTCCCCAAATCATCTTACGGAAGAGTCTGCGTAGTGACTTTAGCGTAGCAACAATGGCAGTCAACCTGGTGCCCTTATGTTAGAGATGACAATTATTCAAGTTTTGGATCGACCAGAATTTTGGCTTCCTGCGTGATGCTGGTTTGCATGGTCGTGATTTTCATTTGCCTCTGCACCAGAATCTGTTTTTCTCATACTGCGGAGACGAATTTTTCGAGACAGCGATGGTTTCAGTGAGCCCACGATAGAGCTCACTCCCGATCGCCTGTGCTTTGGGCGTCGGTGTCGGCATTTAGTACAGCATTGTTTTCTGTTGACCTGCCTTACGTAGCAATACAAAGTAATGTTTAGGTAGATCGTGAGTACAAACGCTGCTACCGTAGGGATTGGAATATAGGTAGAGCACTTCATCAACCGATTTCTCAACTTCTTCCCACAACCCTACAGATTGAAAGTAATTACTTGTGAACCCTCCACTACACATTTTTTCCACCTGTGAGATCTAGTGCTAGCTCACCTTTTCATGAGGGAGATCGTCAGGTTGCGTACCGTTTCCAGGTTTTACTGTCCTGCAGTTAACAGAATGAGGATTTTTACAGCAAGAGGCAGGAAGCAAAAACTTGTCCGCCATCACCTGGCTACACTCAGAAGACTGGCCAGTGTTGTTGTACCGTCTGCAAGGTTGATCATGTAAGAATTTCTGAGCGTCTATACTATACCACCTTGTCAAATTTTTGAGTCCGCAACAATGCTGCACAGAAAGAGGAATGATTGGATCATGAAAATTTCGCCATCTTCCTGTTCCGAAGTATTGGGTAAATCGAATAAATACTCACATGATCCTTTTGAAATCGGTCAATAAATTTGTAATACTGCAGATTGAGCAATCTGGTTTTGCGTTCCAGCTCGACCTCGTGTCCCTTCAAGTATGCAGTATCATTGTACTCGCTGGGAGGTAAGCGAAATTTCAGACTTGTTATCTGTTCTTCGTACCGGAGAGCATTCAAGTAAAAAGTCCAAGCAGCGATTGCAATGACGATTACGGCAATGTACAAGTTAAACTGCGGAAGAAATCGATCAGTCTCTTCACTGATGGAAACATTATATAGCTTATAACATATATATCGGCTTAACAGAGTCGTGTCGTGGTCTATACTTACAGTGAGTGCTAGCGCACTAATATGCCACCTGAGGATCACAAATAGAATGGCTAAAATGGTAAGGGCTGCAATTCCCCAAATTACTGCCTCGACAACACGCAAAGGCGTTCTGATGAACCCAGTTGCCTCGGGCAGGTCGATCTGGTCCCGGCATTTGATTTCAAAATATGCACCAACTGCAGCGGCTCCAGCCTTCAAAATACCATGCACAATGTTAATTCGAATGAAGTATTAAGTATTTGACTGTGAGGTAAAGGCAACAAAGCGTACCACGGCTAGAATCATTAGTAATATGTATTGAATCCGAATTCTCGTCAGTTTATCCATCGTGAAATAGCTTCCTCAATTCGAAAGAGCCAGGGCATTTTCAACAATTTTCGATGTGGGTCACTTTAGATGCAGCTAAAGATCACTGAAGATTAATGCTAGACACTTTACGTTATTCGGTAGCTTTTCACACCATTCACCATCCAGTCGTTTTCACTTCTTTTGATGAAACCTCGAATTCGCGCCTAGAGATGCAAATAGGTCCAGGTAATACCTGTAAATACCTGAAAATACCCACCTATTTAAACAGGTACAGGTCCAGGTATCAACGTGATACCTACCTGAAAATACCTGCAGTACCTACTTTTCCTCGGAAGCGCATAAGAAGCTGCTCATTTTCCCCTCTGCAATGAGAAGGAGCTGGCGGAGCTTGCGACTGCCTACCCTTCTCTTTGCACCTAATGACCTCAAAAGTTGTGACCCTCCGGAAGGGTCAAATCTGAGTTTTCGCACCAACTGATTTGCTAGAGGTAATAGTTATGAATAAGCTCTGTGGTGCATAGGGTGCGCCGCGGACACCTGACAATGTTGTCAAACGACATGTTTCAAACAGCTGCGAAATGAAATTGCAATTTTTTGAAAAAAAAGTACGTAAAAGCGGGTATATACCAGGTATTTGACCTGAAATACCTGGACCCGTTCAGGTATTGGATTTCAGGTTACCTGGTTGCCAAGTACAGGTCCAGGTCTAGGTCCAGGTACACACTTTTATACCTGTTTTGCATCTCTTCGCGCCATGGCAGCAGTCGTCCTTTCTGTTACCATTAACAAGACTTACGCTTCAACTCCATTAAGTTGAATGCGTGCACTCCTGCTATCAGTTCAGTGTGATAAATTTTCATTCAGTTTAGGGGCGAATGTTTTGCCAACTTTTCTTCGTTACGATTCACGGTATAATATCCACAGATTTGAAGAGATGTTACGTGACTATATCGTTACCCCCGTTCACTTCATTTCGGTTTTTAAATGGTATCGACGGTGTCGGTGAACAGAATTCGCTCATATGGATTCGAGTCGTGGGGAGGCAGCCTTTCGCTTCGAGGTTTTAACCGTTGTCTTTTCTGACGTTCTTCGGACACAACCGCTTAAAAATATCTGAACAAAAACAAAATTGTTGTTCGGATAATTATGGATTATTACAAGGGTATTTAGATGGTACGATCGACGAGGTTTTTGCTCACATCACGGTCACGTCACCACAGTCACAGTCACAATCTCACAGTATCTCCAAAAAGTAAGGCAATGGCTTACTCGATGAAATTAATGTTTGGAGATTAACGGGGGGTTTTGGTCTGCTTTTATTGCTATGTTAACTCCGCACCGCTCATGGGCTTTCAGGTAACATTATCCTAACTATCCTGACACGATGATGACGATCCGATGAATAATTTTCAACTGAGTAAACTTGTGTTATTGTAGCCTAAGAAGTGATGTAATATGAATTCGTGTGGCACATATACATACTAAGGAAGATGGCCTCATGATGTCATGATTTGAATTTGAAGCTATGTAGAACGATGGCCCAATCAAACACAATATTAGGGAGTTAACGCAGGCCCTCCATAGCGTTAATTTTTGGACGTAGTGTAAGGACTTGCCGTATATTTAACATTGAGACCTCTTACACTACGTCAAAAAAATAACGCTACGGATCCTGGATCTGCGCTAACTCCTATTGTATACGTCTTACTTGTAAACGGCTCAAACCCCGAGAACTCGTAAGGCTGTAGCTATAATCAAATAGAACGCCAGCTAATTTGGCAGGGAAATAGTCTGATTGGTTGTTTCGTTTCGAAGGTTGAAGCAGTGGAAGTAACACAGTAGCAAACTTTGTAGCAAGTCTATCAAGCCACCCGTAGTTGCTTAAGTATTTGCCTATCCTCTTCGTCCCGCCGGCGTTGGCCCCATGAAACCGTTTGCGTCGATTTTAGGATAGCGAGAACTTTTATGCACGAACTTCCTCATTTCTGCGCTAAATTAGGGTTAGGAATGTAACTAGAAGTCCCCCTAAATCATCCCACGACAGTCCTCAAAACAACTCGACAGGTCATCTACTCTAGCGGGGGTGGAAGAAGGGGCACATTGCGACTGCCCACATGCAGTCTTAACAGCAGTTTCCTTCTGTACAGGTTTTTATACAAGGTTACACAAAATCATCGTAGCTATCATATCATATGGAAGGGATCAAATGGCGAACCGAAGATACTAATGAAACATTTTTTGGAGTTTGTGAACCACTTTTTCCTACCGCGAACGTTTAGTTTTATTTCGTGAATCCGGTAGTGTTCAGTGGACAATGGCTCAGTGGTTCATTTACCTGAGCGGGACGCCCTTTGAATTGCGCGTAAAATGGTTGGAATGTCATCTGAATCTCGGAGGAAAAGAGAGCAGGTAGTTCTGCGAGGTTTTCAGCGTGAAGATAGTTTTCAGATTCTACTTTGGCAAGGGACTTGTTATTTTCGAGTTGTAACTTAACACAAACGAATGATTAAACATTTATTTCATGCCATTATGGCTAAATTCATCATTGTGACTGGAACGGCACTACTGGTCACTGTTGATGCGTTTGTTTCAACAAGTTGATCTACCGCCCGCAGACCTTTTTCTTAGCAGAATTTTTCGAAGGGACGAGACAACTGATGCATAAGGGACAGTCCCGAATTAGTTCAACGACATGCGGTGGATGCTCGTGACAGCCGCGAAGGCCCCAGAAGTAGAACTGACTCATTGGGATCTCCACTGCGGCGTCCTTCATTGTCTGAACGTGTGTATTTTTTAGGGGGAATGTTTGAGTATTCTGGTTCTTCCTAAGGGACATGATGTGTGTTTGAGTCGAGCTGGTGGCGCACCTGTACACTTTTGACTAGAACGACAAATTTTCGTAAGAGTACAATGGAATTTGAACGAGTTTGCATTCGAGGATTTTCCATAGTTTTTTCTGTAAGTTACCAGCGCAATGGCTCGACGACGGTGCTCCCATTCGTTCCAGGAATAACTGGGCATGATATTGGACTCCAATGGATGGAGCTCAGTTTGTACGCTAGAATCTTGACTAATGATAGTTCCGAGGGCTGTGGTTGGGCGGCTTTGTGTACTGTGTAGGATAAAATTTGTGAGCAAAGTAAAAATGAACTAGATTCTCGAGGGATATATTGCAATTACTCTGGGCGGATGTCTAGACGGAAAACTTCTTCCTCAAGTTTTAGTACAAAAATCAGTTCTGGCCATCTTCGGGCAGTAAGCACAGCTTTGTATATTAACCTGATTCGTATTGTGAGAAACACATGATAGGATTAGCGGACACCATGATGGGTGGTGGTGCCATCTTCTGATTGACTATTCCTTACACTTCTGGATCAATTCGGAAAGCTTGGGCAGCTTCTGCTGTTGCTAGAATGTAGTCCGAGTCATGCCATCGGAAAACTCCTAGGTTAGGATTGCCCATGAGCAGGAGACCAAGGCCCTTGACGAATGACCATACGCAGAAGCCTGCATACTTCATGTTCAGAAAATTAAAACAGCATCGTTTTAGCTAGATTATTTTTAAGGTTTCGCCTTACTTTCATTTCCAGCGGGTCCATATTCGGCGTAAAGTCCCTCCTGTACGCCAGGGCCGATACCTCCTCTGGAAGCACTTCTTTCGCAAAGTCGAAAAATGTCGCCTCAGTCGGTGTTTTTAAGGAACCAATGAGATTGTTAACTATGGGATCCACCTGCACCAAGTCATTCTCACTGTACTCCACGAGAGCTTTGACGAGCTCGATCATAGTTTCCATGAAGGCTACGGACATTTGCAACTCCTTCCAAGTTTGCGCAAGTTCGATAAAACTTGGCTACAACAGACAGCAGAGCTCTTTTAAGTAAATATAATTTACCATTCATTATCCTGATCATTGTACTAATTAAAAACTCACGTAAACGATCAAAGTCGGAACAGCAGCATTATCACGAACTGTTGTTGTGAGCTTCTCGATGCTTTGGTGGTAACGACTTATCCGTGTGTCACAACCTTCATCCTCATCAAGGAGCTCGTCCGACAGTTCCCTGTAAAATTCCATATCCACTTGTTCTTTTGTATATATCATTTCCAAATCTGCACGACTTGACAGCTAATAATATGGTATACATAGAACTTACTTAATGTACACCAACAATTGATGGACCATAACCAAACCTTGCCGAATGATGAGCATGTCTTGTGAGACGTCACGACGCCCCATCCGAGTCGAGGGATTCTTGTCCAAAAAATACGGTTTGATCAGGGTAGTGTACCGGATCAGACGGGTGATACACCGCTCACGCATTTCGGAGAGGAGGCTTGCACATCGAAATATTTTGTCCGGCAGAATTTTCAACACTAAAACACCAGGTAGAAGGTTTTTAAAAGGTTAATCCTTCTTTGAAACTGGGTGCGCCCGAACCCCGAATACAATTTAAACGTTAACAAAATTAGAAAGGAACACATGATCTCACAGTCACTAATGCCGACGCCATAGTTTTTCGAATCTTTGTGGTGGTTAAATAGCCTAATCCCCATTGTCATTAGAACCAAGTTCGTAATCTCACGTTCTCTATCCGATCCACTCATGGAAACAAGAAGATGGAGCTCCTCCATTGGAAAAGCACTGCTCAAGGCGGCTGTTCAAAGTATTAAGAAATTTCAGCATTTGCACGGTAACCTACAGAACTACAATCAAAAGTTATGTTCAACTGTACCTTCAGTCTCTTTGAAAACTCTTGGATCCGAAGCTGATCCTATGTCTGATTTGGTTGCGATTACAACTACCAGTTTCTTAAAATACAGCTCGGTTTCTCTCAACGTTCGTGGATTAGTCTCCATGAGGTCCTGCTGAACATCCCGTACCTGATTCTGCAACTCCATCCAGTGAGCATGAACAAGCTGCGCTGTAAATTAATTCCCAACTAGTTTTAAGCAAGGAGAAAAATCTTCCAGGAATCAAAAACGCATAGGAGGGTTTAACCTCGGGGAAAATGGTTCCCTCTGTAGTGGAATTGCATCCTTATAATATTTCGCTGTATCTGAGTCATCCCGGTGATGAATTCTATGGTTATTCGAACCAATCTGTCGAACTCATCCTTGGACATTGGCTGCTTCAGTACGAACTTGTAGTCCGGGCAAAGTGCAACCAGTTTCACCTTCGAACAGTAGAAGAGGCAATAAATAAATGGTGACTATGAAATTAATACTTTTATCAGGATACGGTTTCATACCATCATTATGTTGAAGGAATCACTCACGACTATCTTGAATTTCTTTTCAAGCCGCTCCCCAACACTTCTGACGATCTTTTTAAATACTTCATGGTAATCGTTCGTCGGCACCTTCACCAGGGACTCCATCCTTCTTTAAGTCGTAGCACCTGCAGGACCTACACTTAATCCGCTGCTGAAACTATAAATGTTACAAAACTTTACTCCTGTATTTCAGAGGGATAAGAGTCCTCCACATAGTTTTTCATATTCTTAGATCATGAAACAGGCACTTCCAGTTAATAATTTCCCGTATTTCTGCTTGATATTGGATCGGAATCGAAGGTGAAGGTAAATGTTAAATTCTTCCAACCATCGATCAATCGGCTCACCCACGGCAACCAGCGCCGTCCCCGTCCCTTCCCCCTGGTTGGCCCCCATGTACCGTCACAATAGGAGGCTCAGTCACGTGTCCACAGTAGCGGATCGGCCCTGGGCTTACAGGACATGTGACCCCTCCCTGGCAAAGTAACCCTAAGCCTTTCGCCCCTCCCAACGCCTAGTATAATATGTTTGCGTCCTGTGCTTGTGCTGTTGGGTGATACTTGTTGCTCATTTGAGCAGTCTGTATGTTTTACTTAAAACGATGTTCCATTGGTGGTAGAAGCTCATGTAGTGATGTAGCACTGCAATGTTAACCATGTTGCCGACCAATGATAAAGGATGATGGACTATGAGCGGTAGTCTACTATCGTTGGTTGCCGGTGGTAACTTACCTAATGCTCTGTGCGATAGGCAGTAGCACACAACACGGTCTGATCGTACCTGAATTGTAAAGCGGAGCAGTTCGTTTCATTGTAGCCAAGCCCAGTTGAACCCTAATACATAATTATCTAGTAACATTTCTAATTTAAACTGCCGCGGTGGCATTGCATGTTATATTTCTCCGCGGTATTTTTTTTTCAATGTCATCTAGAGCACCAGTATTGCTCGGTTTTTACGATGGGTTTAGTCCTCCTACCTAATATCTGCGACACACCTTTCAGGGTAGTGACGCTGATTCTGGTTATGAAATCAGATAAATTAGTATGAACTTTGTCCAGAGGAATGACGTACGAGGCGAAAAATCAGGGTAGATTATAAGAGACATTCCTTACATCGCGTCGCAAAACACAGTTGTACACCAATGTGGTAGGCTATACTCAACTGAAAATTTTGCTAGGCAGTTTATATTTGTGCAAGTTATGCTCTGTCGTTTTTGAGTCCATCAAAGTTGAAAATGAATCCTGCAAACGCCACGCATGATGTGCGTCATATTTTCGCGCTAACTGCCTCTGGAAAAAAATCACATTTAAGCCCGTTACAGAAATCATTACCAAGTTCAACATTGAACTTGCTCACTACTGGCTGGCAGTTAATTATGCATCGCAATAATACCGTGGAAGGGGGTGAGCTTGATAACAAAAAATGCGGAAGCTTCTTTGCACATAAATATTTAGGAGAACGGCCAGGCGTGTTACAAAGAGCAGATAGAAAATAATTTTAATTGACAAAAAATTATTTTATGAACACAATACTAGGCCCACACATTTGCCATGTACACATTTCGAGACTTAAATGTTACTATCACAGCATTGCCATGTCCGTTTGCAAAATCCCATATTAGCGATTTATTACAGAACATGCGTAATATTTACTATGAAATTGCACGAAAAGTTGAGAGAATATAGTGAGTGTCTTATAGACAGCATTATCAATAATAGATATATCATTTATCTTTAAAATAGTGTCGGCCTTCACCGTCTCTGGGTAACATCTGTATAATACGTAAATAACTAAAAATAATAATAATAACAATAGACAGTGGGATGACCGTTATGCAGTGAGATAACATTCTGAGCGAAACAAAACATACGAAAACAATGTCATTAAAAGCAAAATGGTTAACAATAACTGATGATCAGGGATGCTGGAATAAAACAGCAGAGATGAGTTTAAGGTGAGATTTATCCTGACGTCCTTCTCAACTATCAGCTGAACCGTTGAATGCAAAAGTTGCGCGGCAGATGCCGTTATGATCCTTCCGCTGTCCAGTGGGACACCCGTCACCATTCTTCTTCCCCTTGCCAGGGACAGTAATGAGCGTGTACCAACTCAGGTCCTCCTGTGACGTAGAACTCATCTCATTCCCAAGGTTGATTGGGGGATTTTCCGGAAGGGCTTTAGTCACCGGTTCTGGCTGCTGGGCCAAACGATGTAGCAGTGGGTAGCCGAAGCGGCGATAAGTATTTGAGGTACCTGCGCCATCTTTTCCGTGGTTGTGACTTTCTGAAAAATCATAATAATAAGAATAAGCAAGATTATTAAAAGATTCCCACTCTCCTCTCACGATATTTTTCTGCTCCCATGCGAAGATAGATCGTTGTTTATCTACAAACTCTGACCGGAGTGACATTAGGCACATGCAATAGTACCCATGTGTGACATTCTACGTCAAAAGGTTGGCCAACCAGTGTAAGTGGTGTGCTTCACGTACGGTTATTAAAACCTTGCTGTCCACGTCTTTTCTAACACCCTTCCTTGATTTTAGGAAAATTTCACAGACTCATGCGAACAGCTAAGTGCTAAGAGTTAATTCCATGAGAAAATCTTGCGAGGCCCTTCCCAGACTTTCGTGTAGAGAATAACTCTATTTCTCATCCTCTCCATCACCTTTGTGCGTAATGTCCTACTGGACATAAATAAAGATGTGCTGACCCCTACCTTTCACAAAGTTATGTCACAAGATCCTGGTGGATCTGTCGGAAAATGATCCTTCTACAGGGGCATATACAGGCTACATACACAATCAAAAAAGAATGCATGCTAACTAATTTTAATCAATTTCACTAGACAATGCTATGTTGGCATGTACCCCGCAAAAACCTTAAAATCACACTCAGCGGTTTCCCAGCATTTTCCTGGAACTTCGAAACCACTTCCAAGTTTTTAGTTACAGTATCATGGCGAGGCGACATGGGATTACCAGAGAATGACTTTTTCTTCTACCTTTCCTATGTCATGGAGTGGAAAGAACTGCAGTATTACATTACTATTCACAGTTCTAGCATACTAGCATCACGTTACAGGTTACACAAGGATCGCGACTCACATGCAGGGAAATGAACGATGTGCTAATCTCAGCAAAACATCCACTACTTTCAGTCTCCTTCCCTGTTTGAATGGTCTTAAAACCTTGGGAAAAACGCACACGCCTACGACTCTGTGACCAAAGTTTCCATCCATAACCTCCTCTGTATAAACTCAACCATGCCATTCATTCCAGGAACAAAGGGCGAAATTCGACATATAATTACATAGCTTCATAGCTCCCTTTAACGGGCTCCACCTATATAATCTGTTGTGCGCCATCATTTGTAACATCCACAATGGAATTTATTACAGAAATTTGCATGCAGCAGTGCATTGCAAAACTGTATGAGCACTCTGGCCGGTTACTTTAAAAAAACTAAAGGAAAAACGTGAAGGAGCATTAACTGGCTCGCCGATGGCCTCAATAAAAGACTCAAGGTTAACTCTGAAAATGTGTTGCGGTACAACATTCCAGGACAAATTGTGGTGGGACGTGGGACTGAATTATATTCAGTAATATATTTCCTCATCTCAACCCTTCTTCACCACAAGTTTACAAACGATTGATAAGTACCTGGCAATTTCCAACCCTGGAAGGGTGTCACGGAGGATAAGGTTTTGCCTGTCGGAAAGTTGGTGTTGTAATGAGACGTCTTCCTCGTACTCGTTTCCTCTTTAGGGAAGTGTATCATGTCTTCTTGTGGAGTCCGCTCCGTCACTACGGAAGTTATGGCGGGGAAAGGGCTTCGAAACTTGAGCTGCTGTTCTGAAAAGTGAGAGATGTTGAACGTTAGCATGATGTCATCATATGTATATGCAGAACCTCAAACCTTAAAATGGGGTAAGTTGACGCATAACAGGAGGAACCGGGTATGTAGTACGTACATCACACTCAGGTTTCGGGAAGGTATATACTGTGTACTCCTAGTCTCCCCTGCTTTATTCCCTTGCCTCTGCAGTACGTCATACATTGCACGTGTACGTGTTGTACCGGTTTGCCGGTGTAAATAAAAGCAAAACCAGATGAGACTTTGCGTCACTACGACGTGTACTTCTTGGGCTCTCTTTTTTAGCACGTTGCTGTTGCTGACGTACAGGCAACGCGGTGACGAACAGGTAGAAAAGTAGTTTCATTTATTTACAAAGATAATTGCATGTAACCCTTGATCCCTTGAATGTGAAAATGACCCTACGTTTATGTACATGTAGTTGTGAAGTTTTTTTAATATCTTTTTATTCAAAAGCCGTGGCGGTGAGAGCTACTACCTAACGATGAGCTGACTCACCACGCACTTCTGACGGCATTGGCTATAAGCTCTTTTTGTCGACACTGAGCAAATGCTGTTACTGTGACATCCGGATTCAGTTTTTATTTAAAATATGGACGTACTTAGGAGGAATAAGAGACTGCCTGTCACTTAATCATGATGCTCTACTACAGACTTAGTAGCCGCACAGGATTATACATTAACACAACGCAATTCAGCAAATCACTGCCTCTGACTCCAGTGTAAAATTTGAAGCTCAAAGTTTGAAGTTTAAAGTTCAAGTATCTAATTTTGCATAAACAGTAACTTACCTCGGGAAAGTTTGATAACATCACTCAACTCGCCGTTCCGATTCGGAGGAATCTCGTACAATTTACTCAGGAGAACAAAAGTTTTTCCAAGCTTTTCTTTCCCCGTCGGCGGTCCCTTGAAAACGGAAACAAATTCATTTTTTCCGATGCGCGTTCCGAATTTTTCCAAATGTTTTTCAACGTCGGATACAATGGGCCCGGAATTGACAAATAGTATCAAACCGCTTAACACATATACAAAGGAGTAACCCTTGATCGAACACGACATTGTGACTTCTGAAAAGCACGGTATAGTTTTACCACCACTGTTTAACTCTTCGAGAAACGGCGGCACTAACGGAGTTGCCACAACAGACGGAAACAGGAAGAGACCAGAAATAGTCCGGAGTACAACTAAAGGTTTTCTGAGAGCAACGATTTATACAAAGGAAATTTCGACGAGCGTAACTGTGAAACTCAGCTTCAGCACGACGAGACTAACCTCCTCCAAGTTATGCGCTCAACTGTCCAACTTTTTGCACATCAGCTCTCGTTATGTACGAGGACTTCGGCAAAAAATGGCGCGAAGGAAAATCGCTTAACGAAGTTCTATGTACACTCCATGCACTGATGATGTAAATCGTGACGACCGTTCTGCCTAGAGCGACAGCATGGGATCAAAACTCAGAAGTTACAGTCGCACTTCTCCTGACAGGCTCCTCGTCAACAGGAACATAGTATACCTGCTTCCACCGACATACGCAAAGGCCGGACGAAAAACGAGTTTTGGATGCATACTACGTGAGAACGAGAGGGAACTCGCAATTCTCCTAGCTAGATGATCTAGGGTTACATGCTCATTTCATAGTTGAAGTTCAAGGCACAAGTTTAATTTGCACGAGAATAGAGCTCTCACCTTTCGACGTCCCTCCTTTACCCTCTTGAGCGACTCACACGGGAAATCCCTAGGCTATAAACTCATCTCTTGATGAATGTTAGCTGATTAGCTAGCAATTTTAAAGTCCTCGCAATCACTGATCCATTAAACTTGAAATCCTCGTTCGCTAGACTTGTTAAGCTCCCATTTAAACAGTCGTTCAGTCATCCATGTCCCGCTTCACGACAAGTTCATAAGCGTAGAAACTCCCCCACGATTACTTGAAAGAGGTCCACATATTATCCACTAACTAGTGTGCTAGCTCAATGAGTAGCAAGCTTGGGAAAGCAACGAGAATGAGAGAATTCCATGTTTCCCCAGCTTCATCGGCACACATTGTTGCCAAAATCACTTGCCATGACAGGAGCATATTGACACGACCGTTACTTGAGAAGGGACATAAAAGACTCCTTCCTTTGGATTTGACTTGAAACTATTCGATCATATCCATCGTCGTTGACGTCCACATGACTCTACTGGATTAGGTCAGCGTTGAGTCACCACCCGGAGGTATCATAAATCTGCTGCATTAAATTTCAACCAGCAATTAAGGAGACATGTATCACATGAAGTCCCTAATATCTCTTCACTTTTGTAACTTCCGAACCGGAGGGTCATGTGGTGACCTTGGCGCGTCAGCTGTCGTGCGTGTAAACTCCAAACATTCTCCGGCGATTCAGAACCATGAAGCAGGTGTCATGTTCCTAAAATGACCCCACAATGTGTCCCAGTCCATGGGTTAAGTAATCTATAACCTATTAGTTCTGAGACGAAAATCTATGCAGTGTTTTACAACTGACATTACCTCAGCTACGATAGCTTACAAAAATGTCCCTTAAATTATTATGGCATTGGACTGGAAGTCAAAGGCAAACGACGTCGTCACATAAAATATCGTATACGGAAATCCGATATTTGCAAGTAACATGATGAGGCTCCTCATAAGAGTGGTGGTATGAGGGGTACGACCTTGCCTGGCCTAAAATTTTCTTTCTGCGGGTATACTGAGGTAGTTTCCGGCCCTTATGCGACCACTTGCCAACTTACCACTTGAAGGGGTTGTAACTTCGGTGACTTTTTAGGGTATGTAACCCTTCCCTAGCATACGAAAAACACGAATAAAAATTACCTTACAAGTGTGAGCATTACTCGTTAGAATAGTTTATTTCACACGAAAACGACATGTTTTGTGCATTATGGTGAT
>WJFA01001904.1:0-18315 GCA_009870155.1 Pseudobourletiella spinata
ATAAAAAGTCGGTATTTAATTGCCCGTAGGATTACTATTATCATTAGACGGCGAGCATAATGGTCGTGTGGACCCTTCCCCTTTGAACGTATATGCGGGCCAATTCTAAAGTTATCTTTGAACTCTTGAGTGATGCTCAGCATGGACCTTGTGTGTCCTAATGTGATGCTTATAATTGTGTAGTATATGAATGAGCTGGTTCGGTCACCTGAGTGTCTGCCGCTCTTTTCCCATGTGGAAGAGTATACAGAACCCTGCTCTTTTATAGAAATTCCCAACCTGATCACACTTGACTATTATTCATTGTGCACGTCCTTTAGCTGTCTTTTTGTGCACGAGACAGTGGCATTGGCGGTGGTGGTGTGCTGCTGCTTAAGCCCTCAATAGCGATTCATTCACGCCTGTTTTTCTCCCGCTGATTCCTCTTTGAGTTCCGTATACTTTATATCATTATTTTGTAAATGCTATTGTAGAAAGGCATCGCGTATAGTAGCACCAGTGCTGGCTCTTCATCACACTCACACACGACTGATCCTGTTTGCTTCTTCCTATTGGGTGTCCATAGTTACTTTCATTCACTCCCGACTCTTTCCCTTTTCATCCCGCGTACCACAGCTCACAAAGACATCCACTGTATTATCATGCACTCCTCATCAGAGCTTAGTAGTGGACTAAATAGGAAAAGATGAAGCCCGCCTCACTCTGTCTCCACCTCGTCTGTTCCACTTGACCTTAAATGATGTTGAACATGTTAAATATCCTGTTTGTAATCATAATGGATGAACGGTAATTGGAGGAAGAAGGACGCGTGTGAGTATGAGGAATGACAAGGAGCGCATGGACCTCTTCCATTGTTATCCACCTTATATCTTCCACCTTACTTCCCTCCATTGTACTACCAAGTCTGCTTTCTCCGTTAGAGCCCTGCGGAATTTTACCTGGTGCATCGAGAATTCAACCCCCCTCCCACGATTCGTAAGTCTTACGGGGGGGATGAGGGGTGCGATTAAAAGGGAAATTATTTCCTTCCAACTCTCTTCCGTAATCCATCACGTACTTCGAGCTCTCAAAATAGTTCAGATTGATTGTCCATGTTCAGTACCAAACTGCAAGTGTTTTCAATGCGTGGCCGCCGTTGGAACAACACCACAAAGCTTGAGAGGGACAGTTGAAGGTGATGGTTGAGAAATATGCGGCGCGCTCATTCATAGTATTACTAATATGCTTATATAGGAGGATCCTCTGATTCTTGTAGGATGAAGGGACATAAATATATGTATGTGTTTAAGGAGAGGGATATATATAAATACATATGAGTTAATAAAGTGGTTAAGGTGTCAGCCGGGAAGAGAAATGGGTTATTTGGTCGGAGGCTATTGGAGGGTGATTGTGAACACCTGTCTCTCAGGGTTTTACAAGTAAATCCATCGGTAATTTCTGATCTAGGGAACAAATTGGACGCGATGTCTCTCCGACGAGGGTGGGTGTACTTAAGTGTTCATATAGTGGAGGCAAATAAGGGGGGACAAGTTGAAACAAGGTATTTTTCAAGACACAGTAAGGATGCCTACTGCAAGAGCTTAAGGATGATAAAAGTAGTAGTAATAATAATAAGGTTGTGTTGTGGCCTACACTTTACCCTATACACTTAAGGCAATCCCACTTGAACCTGTTCCAACAGGAGCATATTATTATTGTTTTCCCTCCACCCACAATTGCACACCATATACTGTTGCCATATCTCTCAGGGTTCAAGTAGTAGTGAGAGGTGGACATACAGGAGGACGTAAATCAGTGTATAATAATATCCAGGGTAGAGGACCCCGTTTACGACGACGGTGCAGTTAAAGTTGTGTGAGAGGCTCTAAATAAGTGAGTTCATTTGCAGTCGATAATATGCCCTTCCGTCCTTATTAGCCTGCAGCAGGTTCACACAGCATGTGTATAACCTCTTCTTCAGTTTGTGCACCCATCCATTTTTACCTGTCATACTCGACCGTATAGGAGTTCAGGGCTTGAGCATGTAGGGAGGATGAGAGGTGCCGGGTCAGTAGATATTTAAAAATAAAACGTTTTGCTCAGAGAACCCTTCGTGTGTGGCTTAATTCTGCATATGATAGGGTGGCGGTCACAGTGGCTGTAACATGTTCTCTGGTCGTAAGGGAGTAAAAAAACTGAGCTCCTTCCTCCTATACCTCATTCTCGTAGTTCAAACAGACGGAGTGACGAGTTGACAGTGGAGAACCGTTTCCCTCTCATCCATGAGCTATTAAATGCAGTGTAAATTGTCAATAAGTGACAGGTTTGACGTGTCAGAGGAACCCGCCTGTATATTTTTGTAATTACTCCCAGGGATCCTCTTGAGCCGGTGATCCATAATGCGCTTTGGGTCAGGTATATTGGCAGTTGTCGTTTCCGTGTGTTCGCATACGGGGCTTCACTGTGGGTCAAGAAAGAGGGAGTGAAGTCTTAGGTCGTCACAACTACATAGTCAACTCTTGAAGATATTTTTTCCCTATGTTTTATGACTATGAGGTGGTATACTTTATATGGTTATGAGGTGCTATTATAGTGGGGGCTCACACCATACCTGAGCCATTACTCAGGCCCTTACTGAGTGAGTGTGTGCTTATGGACAAATTTTTACCTTGTTACTGTATTATAATTCCTTTATCTTATTGGTACGGAGGGGGGGGGGGTTGGAAAATTGTGAGAAAGCTAATCCTTGTGAGGACTCGTACTCTACCATGTATCGAGACCTGGAAATATCCACCTTCCTCTGGAAATGTCATATAATCCAATGCAGTTTACAGCTCTTTACTTAAACACCTAGGGACCAATTTTTGGATCTAAGTATAATGGACATTAGTTACTGCAATAAAATCAATTGCAGTCAAGTCATATATATATATATATATATATGAGATTGAGTTGTGTGCGGTGTAGTTAGAATTACTCCCGATTTCCCGAAACTTGACCAGAATCCCAGAAGACCATTACCATTTTCCCATCATGGACCTTGGAATGTTCCCTTTCCACTGGGAGTAGAAGGGAAACAGCGGGTTGATGGAGAGTCACAGCGATGAACAAATTATTGTCACCTGCTCTATGAGGACCTCCATATTTTTGGATGTTTATTGCGTAGTAATACTGAAGGGAGAGATTTGAGTTCATTTTGCGCTGCCGGTGGCGTGCATGCAGGGTCATGTCCTTGAAATTATGACCAAATTATGAAAAGGAACCGCTAATGCTCTCCTACTTGGCTGTATTTTCAGGTAGTTTCACTACTGCGGCAGATCCGGAGGATAATTGAAGAGACTTGAGAAATGTGGACGGACGAAGCGCTGTTGGACACCGTCATGATTTTCTTCGAAGAGAACTGCCTTAATTGGAAAATTATTGATCATCATAAGATAATTGCTCATCCTGTGCATTATCTTCAATATGGGAACCGCCGCGCCGGTAAACAATTCTAGAGGAAATAAGGAGCGGAAAATATTTATGTTTTGTGATTTCTTTGGATTCTCCTTTAAGATTTGTTATGATTTTTCTATATGAGAAAGTTTGTATCGCTCCAATATAAAATCCTTGATGAGTCTAAATGACGAGCGGACGGACAGATTCGTGTGTGCGGTAAAAAAATAGTAATTTTCGGTGAGGTAACTGTAGTTCATACTCGACTATTTCCTGTTCCCTTTGAGCACACGTACGTATTCACTGTGAATTGAATGAAGTAGGCATGGAGGGAAGAAGGCTGGGTGGGGGAAGCCGATGACGAGGCTCCACGCTCTAGTAGCTCGCACGAATTTCACGATCTTTTGACCTTTACCGGATTCCAGTTCGCACAGGGACCACATGCGAATGGTGGATTGACGCACAACAGAGCCACAGTGGTAGTAGTAGTGGTGGTGATAGTAGTAGTAGCAGAGGAATAGGACACAAAAGAGGGTCTGAAACGTCAAGTTTGATCCCTATGATTACCCATTCTGTGCATGCACATGCAGACGTGCACACTCCCATGTACATCCATCCCCAATGCAAATAGTAGATTTTCTCATCGTCTCATCACTACCACTAGCCCTGACTTCCTCCATATGTTACATAAGTATGGGAGGAAGTCATACGCGGTTGTCACAGCTATACTACAGCACGATTCAAAATATACAATTTTTCCCCACTGTCACCCACAGAGTAACGGATTTTGTGTCGTTCGTGTGCTCGGCCGAAACCTGTGGGAAGCACTTATGTTCGTTCAGTGCGTCGCCCACCGTCTACTTGCTTCTGAAAATCCACGCACGCACTTCAGATAGATATTGACGTTAGCTTTGGCTACGATATTTTAAACCTCTCTCATAATTACTGTATAAATGGGTAATAATGCTGCGGATTATTAACTTTGATTTTTTAACTGACAATTGTGCATTTTTAACCAAAGTGTTTCAGTTTTTATAATTATTGTCTGCTGTAAATTTCAATAAAAGTTTAATGTATAGAAAATGAATATGACCTGATGGTAATTTTACTTCAAAATAAAATTAAATCCGTTTCAAAATCACTCTCTTCACTCACTCTCTTCGTGGTGAACACTCACTTCACGAGGGACGACTGCTATTCATTGCTCTTTAAATGACATTCTCTGACACAGTGAAATAAAAACAATGCATTTGTATATGAGCGCATTATTCCTGCATTCATATAATCACTCATGAGCCATGGCAAATTTGTCGGCGCAAGTGTGCATGCATAGGAAAGACGGAAGTATGCATCCTGAAATGAAAATTTGATTGCGTGCGGCTCAATATTTGACACCATCAAATATTTACGCGGGCCGCATTTGCCGGTAGTACCAGAAGTACTCATAGTCGGAGTCGAGCAGGTAATAATAATAATAGCAGACAAGTGGTAAGTATTCGGTGGGAGAGTGAGGGATTGCATGAATGAATTATTATTGTTGGTAACCATGGCCCATGCACATGCATACACCAACGGAGAGCTCATGATCTAGTAAGTGGTGGACGCTGAGCGAAGTAGCATGATACTTGACTATAATAATAAAATCACCATGCAGACATGAAATCCTGTAGATTGATCTATGGGTTCATTTGGAGCCATTACTGCGGCACACTACCTCCGCACTCTCCTACCTGCCTGTCTCTCCTCCCAAATAAACAGCCATACGCACATGCACACAAGCACTGTGAGGGAAGAAATACCTCATAACTAGCTCCCGGTATTCCTCACGCGGGGGTAAACAGACAGCTAGGTGAGCTCAGACAGGGGTAGAGCACGATATTGGTGGTGCGGAGGGATACCACCACACGTGTATTGACAGGGGGTGCCTTTACTCCCCTATGAAAGAGTTATAAATGAAATTCCCACGGTGAATTTTATCTGGCAGAACTAAATGCGCCTTCCTTGCTAATGGGCAGAATTCAATATGGTAAAATACATGGGGAAGGCACATATCCAAAATCTACAACCATATATGCAGTCCATAGAGTAGTTGTCTATCTGATCAGTGTGTGTACGAGTGTGTCTATGTATTTGTGAGTGTAAGCTTCAAGACGATCAGCAATGGAGACGACGGACGAGCCAACTACATCCCGGAACATGAAACATCGTCTCCCTTATGTCAAAGCTCCGGTTGGATTTCACATTGAAAGAGCTAGACACGCTATAATGCTTGCACGAACCATGAACCTGTACCTGCCCATAATATATTACGATCATTTTGATGCTATCCCCCCTAAAAATATCCCTCCACTACGATCATATCGTATATGTGTGTGTTTGTATGCACACGTACGGATCTTTTGATCATTTAATTTTTTGCCGTGATTTCTTCCTGTTTTTTTGCGACAGCTCGCGTGCATGTTTTCACAGAGCCCATAAAATCCAGTCGTTTTACTTCCTTTCCGGCTTCACTCCATCACATATCCCCATCACTCCCTCACTCTCGGACTCACCACTGCATATGATGAGCCGGACACATGTGGCTGAACACACACTCTCATTATACACTCTCAGATATTTTATTATGTGTTTAGAGATTTTTAACTCCCGCGAGCATTACCTGTCGGACGAAGCATGTTGACTGTTCCTACTGGCTCCACTCTTCCGTGTGCCGTACCGAGTGATACGAGGGAAAAACCTTACTCATGTGTACATTTAAATATGCGGTGACCACACCTTTAGGCATTTCCGATCCTGTCTCACTTCCGTTTGACCTCAGAACACTCACTGTCCTCATCTGATCATCACCTATATTTATATGTATGTATGTTATACGAGGGTATTAAAACTTCCACTGGGAAGTACCCGCACTCTTATCATCTGCCAGCACCATTATAATGCACAGCGTCATACCGTGGTCGGATTAGAAACTCTTGCTGATAACCATTCATTAGCGAACATCGTATCACGACTCTATATCATGCGAGTAGAATATACGTATACGTAAAAGTGGTCATCCATTTTTTGTCAAATCAGATCCTCTCCCACACGGGACGGTTGACTGCGTCAGAGCGAGTGTGGGGGAACTAATATTGTAATTATGTGTTCATTTCTGGCAAATGGAGACTTGGACTTGAGATTCAATCAGGCCATGTGCATATTTACGCGTCTAACTCCGAGTATGGAATCCATATATGGGGGCCTAAAAGTGTTGTGGATGTTATGAGCATGAAAACTGCAATAAGTACCGCCTCAAACTGGGGACAGAGGGATGATACGGAATGTTCTGTCTGAATTTGCTGTACGTAATAAAAGAGAAATGTAAAAATCCAGGAGTGAATACGATGGAAGTATGGGAGACCTTAGAGTACCAGCAAAACATTCACATGTATGCAACGTCCTACTCGATGCAACATGTCACATCCGCCGAGATAGGCGACGATCCAGCAACTAGCCAAAACTAGCAGAGACTTTCAATTTATCTACAAGAGCATGAGAACCTCTCACTTGACGTATGCACACACGTCACATATGCATATTTGTCATCCTCCACGGCAAAGTCATGCCAATTTAAATTTTTACGTCCTATTTTATTCCCGCTGCAAACATTCATACTTGATCCCTCAGAACTTCACATGCATCCACATTGGTGTTGTATGATCCTGGTGTGGTACACGCACGGCAAATAGGGATCTCACGCACATAGGGGTACAACTGAATGTGACGGGAGCATCTACCTCGGAGAGCTCTCACTGTGTGGGAAAGACAGAGAGTTCTAAAGTGTATACGTACAAGTTGGGAATAATTTAGACCATGTGGGAATGGTGGCTTAATGATTACCATAAGTAAAACGATCATCCCTTTCTTAGAGGTGGGCCGGGCGTTTTTGAACAAGGCTCTAATCACCAATCACACACAGGCTCATCGACAACATGAAAAACTTTGATTAATCACATCGACAGCGTAGTTATGGAAGAGTGGGAAGCGTACCGACCATCTCCACACCATTTTTAGACACTGGTCCGACTCACTCGAGAACATACAAGCTTTAAGAGTGGGTAAACTGCCGCTGACATGCAATTGTCACATTTTAGTGACTGGAAGCAGCTCCCGCCCCTATAGTGGTAATAACGTGAGGAATTTTCCAGGGATACGCAAGTATTTATGGATGATATTTGCCCACACGCTGGAGGCAAATATTGAAGGTACACACGCATGCACAATATATGAAGGCATACTGTAAAGGGGCGTCTATGTGCAATGGACTCCAAGTATGCATACACTCGAAGGGCATACATTCACATGCATGAAGTGATTATATTCTTTGTATCTCATTCTCCTCCCGTTTTGTCAGTCGCGGTCGTGATCATCAAGTGTTTACAGAACCCATGGCTTCGGTGGCTTCGCCAACATTAATTCCCTCTATTTAAACTACTTAGATTTGGAACGCTTGTTTCATTCCACATCGCCGCCAGCCCAATCTCGCCTCATCGCTTTTTCAACCCTTCAATTTTACGCCTTTTCACGCATCAGCTTGATACATAGGATTTGGAACTGAGATATTTCTGGAGCACCCGATCCCGCACTCTACTCATACATGGTTTGTTTACCAGTCCGCTTGAAGCTCCAGTCCAGACAGGAGCCAGGCATACTGTACGGATAGTAAGTACTACTGTTCGGTATCTCAAACCAAATCAGGGCACTACTCCCCTATCATCCTCATTGTTGCTATTACTAACCTGAAAATAGGTACGACCCATACAGAGACGGGAAATCTACTCTGGTAATCACGTCACCCGGTCACTATGTATGGTAAGGAATACGGCGACTTACAGGATTGGTTCAGTCACAATCATAGCTATTCAAAATGTATGGGGAAAAGTTAAGATGTTCATACTACTATAACGACATGCGTGTATAGTACACTGCCACACCGCATCCACATTAGCCCAATTGACGTACGGGGTGAATCTTTACACGAACCAACATGATTTGAGCCTAGAAACCCCCCTTGAATTGAAGTCTGTAGTGCAAATACCCCAGAAGATCCTGAGTTTCTGGCAGTATTCGTGTGTATGTGTGAGCTTTCATGCTCCGAGTGTAATAGACAGCCGGGCGCGTTTCGAAGCCTACCGTGAGGCAAGGAGTAGTGTAATCTTTCCCTCTGAAAGAGCTCACGTTCCCCCTAGAATTTTTTTTCCTGGTAAAATTTTGCGTGGAACATTGAATGGCCCATACCTCCAAGTTGTATTTATCGCTCTTCCCCATGTTCCTACTTCCACGTACACATACACGCTACTACTACGCGATATGTGGTGGCACACAGGATCGCTTCCCCGAAGGTGAGTGCCTGGCTGCATACTACAATGTAGTGCAGGCGATGGGACATCGGGCGGACGGAGACTGTGAGATAGAGGGAACCGTAGAATTTATGAACGATTTCTGAACAAGTATGTATCGCTATGTTTCACACATATGTGCTTCCAAGAGCCGCACATAGTAATAACATCCGTGCAACGGGAAAGGAAATAAGTCTATCTTCCTACGAGGCATGCATAAGTGCGCCAGAGTGAGAGAGAGGGCAAAAATATGCATACTGCTTAATGGTTATCGGACAATGGGACACCAAATGGAATAGTGTGTGTCCCGCTCTGGTCTACCCGTAGAATGTATATCGAGGGATGTATAGGTACATCACATGTTGGATGGTAGTGCGAGAGAGCGAGCAGAGACATGAGACCACCAGTATAACCCCTGTAAAATAATTTATGCCCCCTATTTTATTATGAGGAAGGAGAGGGAGAGGACCCTAAAATCTGTGCAGTTGTACACCTGGGCCTTCTTCGCTGCTCCTGTCGCATCAACATCAAGGCACCAACATTTAAGGGAGAGTCCTTTGGTCCGAAAGAATTCCCATAGAGAAAAGCGGTTGTTTTGTAGGGACTCCATATGTACATGTTCATGCGTAAGTGGCCGCGGGATGGATCCGAATGTGAAAATAGTAGGTCCACTTCCACTACCCCCATCACCATCACCGGCAGCAGAAGCAAACTCTTGCCATCCTCATGATCATGATCATCATCATCATCATCATCACTATCATGGACTTGGAACGTGAGTGTACATACACCTTTGTGTATAAAAGCAAGTGAGATTTATAAAAAGTGAAAAAATAGGGCTTTTCATTACTACTGTGTACCCATTCAGGAGACAGGGCTTATGTGTGCGTGTGTGATGGCACAGGGAGAACTCCACATACAACACCCTATTGCCCATCATATGCATGCATAGTCATGCATACTCCATCTCCTGCATAGGATACGGGAGTGGGCCCTACCTTATGCACAAGTATAATGTCTGTCCCGGGTTTGCACGTTGAATGGATCCAGGAGGAGAATTCGAAACACATATTCCACGGCAGAAGTACCCAGAGTAGTAGTAATAGTGGTAGCTGTGTGTAGGGCGTAGTGGTGGCTGTAGTAGTAGCTCTTGAAATGTTGGTCGGTTCGGAACAAACAAAAATCCAAGGGTCCAAACCGTCTACCATCGCTCATTGTGCGACCCTTCTCGCTCTGCAAGGGGTGCTCCCTTGGCATTTTAATCCGACATTTCTGTCCGTACATTCCCGTACATAGAGCTTACCTGTTCACATTAATCTATTATGTACGGCTGTGGGATGGTGAGAGGGCCGCAAATATGTACGCCTCTTTAATCCTAGTCCCCTCATAGGATTCAGCTGTGTGTGTGTGTGTATGTGTGTAGACAATAATATTGTAGGAGCCACCCTCTACCATCCTCATGGTATGTATTCGAATGGATTAACATGAATAGTATATTGCCCCGCGTATGTACGCGTCGTGTACGGGGCGGGAGTGGTGGAGCAGTAGCCAAAACTAGTACAACTTCGTTCCATGCTATTTATTTGTCTGTCTAATCTGTGAGTATATTCCCCTGGTAGAGCTGGGATGTAAACTGCAGCGGTAGTCTTACCTGAGAACCTGAGCCGTTACTAACATGACGGAGCACATGAAAACCTGGGAGAGAGAATGAAACTCACCGAAAGCTAAATGGTGGACAGGCCGGAGGAAGAATTTTTCCCAAACCAGCAGCTTACAATCACACGCCGAAGTAGACACATATGTACATACATACCCCACACACTCACACTCTCCCCCAGAAGCAGAGATTTTAAGGGTTTATTGCTAATATAGTTTTCCAGCAGCAGCCATCTTCTAGTCCTCATACGCATACAGATGGAGATCATCTCATCATGGGGAACCCAATTTTTCCCTATATAAATTTGGATGCAGCACAGGCGGGAGTATAATTCTTGGCCATATTTAAACATTAAATAATAATTATACATGCTTACTACTATGGTTCCTTTTGCCGAGAATTCTGGGTTCATATCTGTCGGAAGTAACCAAGAAGCTGAGATGCTTGTTTCTCCTAGTTTATGCTGTCTTAATTGTATTGAAAGCTACTGCGACCAGGAATAGTTTCACATCAAAACCTCGCATCACAGTGCACACATTTCAGTCAGTTGCTGCAATGCACGAAATAGCGCCATGGAATGAGTAAGGAAGCCATAACGACTATGAACCATGCAGGAGCCTTTCTTGGCCCAGTAAAAGTGTCAATAGTTTTTGGATAAAGATTCTTGCGGAAAACACATAGACGTACACATTTGGACACATCTTTCATATTTCACAGGGTCTCACAGCATGAATTTGGAAAATAATATCTTGTTCCGTCAAACAACATCTTGGGTTGGAGCAGAGGGCTGTGTGAATTTAATGCGGAGCACGACGGACAGGCCCGTGCCTTTACCCACACACCGGCACACAAAAGAGTCCTGCAAGGGGTTCGGTGTAGGGTTGTCCTCTGACACATGGGCAAAATCATCCGTGTTACATACATACGCTGCATATCTGACATGTGAAGGGAAAATGAAGTTTAAGATTCAGTCCTCAGTGTGAGCCGATTACACCTACTGTATATATCACACTCAATACTGTGGGCACCCATAAGGAGTAAACCTATTCGGATGAATCGGTCCCTGTACACCTACTAACTTCGCCCACAGGAAAGATCTGGGTCAAACATACATTGCATATGCATCCTGAGTACGCCATTGCGGCATTTATTTGTGAGCCTTTCCTTTGTGTACATTTCAAGATTATTTGACGGTGAGGTTTTCCCTCTCTCTCATTTGAGCTCAACTCTCAAGTTCTGGAGTTCCATTCAAGAAAAATTTTCACCGGTGAAGGGAAAAGCGGCTCTTGTTTCTACTTGAATTACCTCCGAGGTATGTGTATGACTGTGTATGTGTGTGTTTGTGTGTATGTACACCGCAGATCCAAGTTACTTCGACGCCCTATGTTGTCATAATGAATGCATACATTATTGAAGGTTTTGTGCGTGTATGGGTGCGTTAGCACTTACTTTTCAGTCCGTAGTGAGGTCATATTATAATAATAAAGTGAAGATTTTTGTCCTTCACAGGGTTGACTTTATTCAGATTTCGCGGCCAAACTTCTATAAGCCAATTTCCTCGGTAGGGCCGATCGGGTACAGATCCTCACGGGTGTGACAAAGTAACTTTGTCAAATTCAGTACGAACTCAAAAGCTGATCCCGACGTCATGCTCCAGTATGATTCATAATTTAGCTAGAACCACCATCCCGTAATCCTTCTGAGGGATGCAACTGATTTTGCTTCTCCGGCTTCACATTTCCATTCCCCTCAACGGGTTTTTATCACGTGCCCATTAAGTAAGAAGTTGAGGCGACATGATCTGTGTGGTAGCAGGTGTTAGCAGTGCAGCGACGAGTAGTTCTTTCCCGAAAGATCCCTGACTCCATGGAAATTGAGAAACTCCTGGGTATCACTTAAACTTTATATCTGCTGAGATGTTACTAAATTTTATTTGCCGACCTGGCTAAGCACTTCCGTTGTCTTGGTGGAAAACCCCTGTAGTGTGCATCTTAATGTGGACAAAGGCGGAAGATTTATGCCTGCAGGTTGACTCATGTTCGGATTATCTGTCGGTAGACTCCTCGGGGATGCACACGCATTACTTTTATCCGACTAGTTACAAATCTTGTTGCCACAACTGTTGTTAACTTTGGCAGTGGTAGACTTTTAGGAGGGGAATTCCACCATTTGATCATGACAACTTGGAGCAGTATAGTTGCAAAATTGGCACAAATATTTTCTAGATCTTACCGCACCCCTCGTGTTACTCTCAAATGAATAGTAAGTCGGTGTCGGCTGGATGTGCTAGACAAATATAGATTGTATTTTGTGATTCGAAAAGTTTAGACGCTTGCATAGTATGCAGGCATCTATGAGCAGGAGGCAGAAGCAATTGAAAATTTCAGGTATTGCAACTGATCACACACATGCATACACTACAAACGCACGCACACTCCAAATTAACGTGCCCGCAAACACAGGGACGCAAACGCATGAGGGCTTCAGCACATACAAACAAACGGTGATTCCATGGATCAAACATCCATTCCGCGACATTTCTCTCAGAGGCACTTTGCAGAGCGAAAAGGGTGTAGAAGAAGGACAAAGAGCAGCGGAGAGGTGGTGCAAAGCTTTTGGCTCTTTGTGGACGGGTTACCATTGTTAATTATTCGTACTTGGAGCAGAGGCTCAACGTATACATACATACATGTATGAGTGAAGAGAGAAAATGGTTAGTTTTTACCCCGCTGTCTTTATGCAAGTTTGCCAGTTAGAGTGGGTTCCTTCCGTGGGCACTCATTACTTTTTCTCATTATTTACCCCTACCACAAGCTATATATACTGGCGTACACTGGTGCCGGCACTGCTCTTGGGAGCTGGGGTGGAATGACGGGGTTGTGGGATCTTGGATGTGCAAGAGTTAGTTCCCTATTCAAATGACTTTGACACATTGTGCAGTAGACCACGGCGAGGCTCACGACGCGACGCATCAAAGTGTATCGTCTTTAATTGAAATAGGTTGTAAATTCATTTAAACCATCCACCATATATTTCTCCAATTTACCACCGAATTGCATGTATGTTGTTAGAGGTCCAAATCTTTTCTCCACATTCATTAGCAGTGGCTCTGTTGTGCACGCATGACAGAGTGCTTTGCTCAAGGGTTCCGGCCTTCACAGCAAGAACAACACCACAGCATCTCCCGACGGAAAGTGTACAGACAGAGTGAGAGCTCTACAAATACGCATCCTATAAGGGATTCAGTAGTCGTGTAGTACGCCACATTGTTCCTTGGTCAGATTTCTGTAGTAGTCTGAAAATCCGACTCGCCGCCAGTATTCCTCTAATTGCTCACTCACTCCGGCTCTCCTCAACCGACAACTGATGACGAGTTCACACTCATGGGTTTGTAACCTTGTTTTAGGAACCCGAGTTCCTGCTCCACTCCATCGTATACTCTGAATTTGTTCCCAAGTAATTTCAATGAGGATTGCTTCTTCACAAAAGAATTATCATCGGGACGCTCCAATGTTTCTGCTGCTGCGGGTTCACCGGCGGGAAGGTACAGGCTCCAATTCGCGGTTGATTCAGTAGGATGTTCACACATAGACTTTTAGACCCTATGTGAAGTTAGGATGGGGTTCGAAATACTTGTAAGGAATAAGCTTTTTGGTCGCTTCTCTCAATCAGTTTTCCCTCCATCCACGCTGATTCTGTTACGCTCAGGAATAATAAGACGGCAAAAAGGTATTCTCCTCCTCTGATTTGACTTGAAAGGGGCTTGTTTTTTGTTTCCGTCGGTGTGTATATGCGCGCTTTAAGGTGAGCATGTATTTCGGAGCAGTGGTTAAAACAAGGCTCTTGTTCCGCGGCTCCCACTCTATACGATTTGGTCATAGGGTATTAATTAGGACATGAAGTTTGAGTGCGACCATTGTTCCCCAGTTTACAGGTGTTTCCAATTCCGCACTCGCCGAGGCAACAAAAGCAGATACCTACTTCGTCCATTCGGAGAAGCACGGAGCCTCATTCTCCCATGCTCTCTCTACCAGTGGCCCCAGCATATACAGATGATATGCATTTGGCTGTCAATCTACATTTCAGACTAATCATCATCATGTGTCCTGTCCCCTCTTCCCTCCAAATGTGGCTCTTTCATAATCACAAATATCATCATCATCATCGTCGTCGTCGTCGTCGTCTTCACCACCGTCATTATTATCATCATCGCCATCATCACTGCGAACCATTATCATGACCGTCAGGATCGAAATTAACCAAGACTACATCAAACGAGACCCTGGGCGCTATGCGTAGAATCCAGTTTTCGCATCCCTCTCTCGCCCGCCAACCTGACATGATGCATAGGCGTTATTTATTCCCCACTAATCCTGGGCGAGGGAGTTGGTTTGGGAGGAAATTGCCTTGTTGAATGAGTTGCATCTGCTTAAGAAACAATAAGTAAAGGAACCAGCTGGGACGGTTTTTGCAGCTCCTTCAACTCGATGGAAGAACCAATTTGAGGAATGAGCATGCATGTAACAATGCGTGAAACATAATTAGTGGAAAACGGGGAGGAAAATCAAGGATGCGTTAAGTAAATGAGCGAGTGGGAAAGAGCGTCATGTGCTCAATTTCCATCTAAGATCATGGCTATAGCTTCCCTTGTCCTCGGAGATGTAACGGAGTTTCTCGGTTATCAATAAACTTGGAACGAAACAATCTGGGTGCGCTTAGCGTAGTCAGTCAGAGTGACTGACCCCTTGTGAGCTCCTCAATGTTACCTGAACTTGGGGAATACCAGGGTTCGGATATGATTCATCATGAAAAGTCCAGAACGCATTGGTGCGACTTGAGAGATATAATTTAGTAAGTTGTAGAGCACTGTTTAAACAGATTGAACCTCCAGCCGTGTGTCTCTTTATCGCACTTATTGCATTGCTCACGTCTAGACGTGATGTCAGACGATAACAACGCGTAACCATCACTGATATGGTGAGCATTATGTAAATCTCCACAGCATTGTTGTGCACGGCAGAGCGGGCAGTTGCACTTGGGAACAAAAGATTCTGCACCTACAGCTTACACGGAGGTATCATATCATCGTAGGTGCATAACAGTTACACTTACACATATTACAATTTCTCCTTACCCTCTTTCAATAGTCGCTCAGCCTACACAAGACAAGCCATGCCAATACTCCCTCCTCACGCAATTCACACAATATCTTCGTATGCTCTCAAACATGTCAAGTGAGTGTGCGAGTCATATTATGAGAAACTTAAGACGTGTTAAACTTTTCTCTATAATGAGCATCTCGTAGGATATTCCTGGGCCGTGCTCCACTCCATCCCATTGTCATGATCACATCCAGTTTCCCATGTCCGAGTGCCACACATCTTCATATGAGAAAAAGCGAGTTGGAGATACAACAGAAAGGGCCCAGAGTCATGATGTTAAGAATTTATCATAATGTATTGTGATATGAAAGAGCATCTCGCGTGGTGGATCTTTTGCAAAAACCACCCCACCATTCTCTGTGTGAATCAAGCTTAAAAATTACTGTCATCGTTTAACTCATTAACTCCGACCCGATGTTATTTCATAAATCACCCCCGACTCGAGCCCATGTATCTCTACCGCATTCACGTCCAATTAGCAGGATTGGACTATGCCAAGGGGATTAAGCACCCTCGCGATTGTCATGGGGTTGGTGACGCCCCCGTAGTAATGCGTTTATGGGAAGAGCCATATACTCAAAACAATAATAGCCGCAACCACAAGATTGAAACAGACACACACACACACACAGCTATATGCAAGTGGTTAATTCAACTGGGTTCAATTGAGTCGCTTAGTGTCAATTTGAATTTCAATGGTGAACGGAAATCAAAGTGTGCACACACGCCGACACGAAGTTCACGACGGGGCTAGTCTACATGTTTGATGCAGGATAGTAGTGCCAGGGTATAACTCACCCTGTGAGTCAAACAAAGGTAATCAGATGAGCTCTGTTGCAATCACAATGGGGAAAATATTGACTGTGGCTTTAACACGAGGCGCAAGGAATATGACTATCAAGTCAGTCCCGAGAAGGAGTGTGTGGGAAGAAAATGACTGCTTAATAATAATGTGCAACAACTTTTACCACTTAACTTTTATTTGCAGTGTTAATATTTTATTCCGTCTTCCCGCTGCTAGAGGCTCAAAAAGAGGTCTCAAATTGAATCGCATACAATACCAGAACCATGTGACCGCCGGATAAGGCAATGTGCGTAAGGATGCCTTGTAGTTTAAAGAATGGGGCTCAGTACCAAGTGTCTGACTGACTGTCTATGCGTCAAAATTGTTTTTCAGTTTTGGAACCACACATATGTACATACGGACTGCATAAAGGAACGGATCGCACTTGTGAAGTGAGTTCATACGTTTCTGTGTGCGTATGCGTAGAAGCATACATGGAAGTGTGAGTTCAGCGGACCTCATGTCATGCTTTTCTGGTGCACACGCCGGTGAAGAAAGGACGTTTCATACCAGAATGCAGAAAATATTGATTTGCTATCTTATTGATAACTGCAGAGAGGAGAATTGACGACAAAAAATGTTTATTCTCCTGGGAATACCATGTAATCAAACGGAAATATTACAGAGGCCACACAATGACGGAGTGACTGCATTTGTGGTAAATTGTTAGGGCCTAAACCCACTTATACTGAATATAAAGTGGATAGCGGGTAAAATCCTCAAATATTTTCCGCACCTCCAGTCCCATGCATCTCCGATCCACCGCTACTCAGGACCGCTGCTCAAACGTTCAAAAAAGCTGCCCCTCTCGGTGTACAGTAGTCAAGTGCTTCATTCATATGTTCGGGATAGTGCGGTGTCCGAATCATATCCCGATTCACCAAGGTTGTGTACCACCACAGTAGCATCATCCCATATATAATATTTCACTGGCATATTCTAGACGAAAAAAAATTATCAATAACTATCGGGCTCTTTTTACTCTGCAGTGTCCTTCCAACCCTTGCAGTGACAATATAGGAAGGACATGGTAAAGTTCGTGCGTCCGTATGCATCTCACCCTACCAAGAAAGGGATAGAGCTTAACCCTTTACTTTCAGTCATCACCACCATCTTCATTATTCTCTCTAAAGGAGACCCTTAATGCACACACAGTTTCCACACTACAAATTGGTTTGTATCCCTGATTGATGTTCCGCACACGGCGGTCTATTCCATTGAGCAAATGACATACCGGCATTAAAGTGGAAGACATAAAATAACGTATGACAGCCCATTGGATGAGTTTATCAGTTCTTGGAAGTTATTATTATTTACATTCCACCGCACGGTGGACTTTTTGGTGGCACAAAGGACTCTCCCGTATCAAGCTATGTCAACTTGGATCATGCAAATACCATCTTTATCTGAACTTCAAGTTGGTGCAAAGAAAAAAAGTTTGTATAAACTCACACAATATGAATCTCATTCACACTCGTCAACCAGACAATGTGCCATGTGAGAGGCTCAACATTATAATTACTTAGACAGTGTGTCCTATTCCGCCATTTACTACATTATACGAGGGAAAAACCACCGGGTGCCATATTCAACGTCCTCCTCCTCCTCCTCCTCCTCATCATCATCATCATCATCAACATCATCAACACACTGTACACTATACCTTATCCCCTACGCTCATTGCTCCTGCTCCTATACCGCTACCACACTAGTGTTTAACAGAATAAAATTCCATTTGAAGATTTACCCCACAGCACACACGTGGAGGTTTTATAATGTGCTCAGCTCAGAGAGTCGTCATCCATCGTCATGATCCTTATCCATCGCATCATTCATGAATCCAACGCGCACCCAATCAGT